>PVIU01006860.1:0-98462 GCA_004026605.1 Ondatra zibethicus
CAGTTGAGTTATACAAGCAAACAGAAAACCTCCAAAAAGCATTAAGTTTACGATTTTATGTTGGGCTACATTCATAGCTGTTTTTTGCTTCATATGGTCCACAGACTGCATGTTGGGCACATTCCAAAGAGATACTTCAAAGGCTTTTGATGCATATATGGTGATTTCGCCTTCCTTCCACTTATCCATTCAATACATATTTATTGCAACCTGCCACTGTATACCAGAAGTTGTTTGGAATCTGAGGATGCCAATAAAAGACCTGCTCTCAATGAATGCTTTTACTTTCCTGATGTCAGTCAGAGGCAATAACAATTAACTTTAAAGTCAGCAATCCTTGAACCATTAATGAGCATGTACTTCTTTTTTTAAATTTTAATTATTATTGTGTGAGTATATGACTTATGTGTGTGGTTTGTGGAGACCCAAAAGTATGAGACTATTCCACCTTGTCTGAAGGTCAGAGAGTTTGAGCTTATTTTTACTCTTTCAAAGTTGTTAATAAAAGGTGTGACTACAAAACAAGGTATCCTGACCTAGGGTGTGGTTACCTGATGTTTTGAACATTAAGATGACCCAAAGGTCAGAGAATTCATGCATACTTCTGCTGCTTCTTTTGAAATAGGAGGTTTGACTTAGGGAGTGGCTGCCTGCAGGATACTTGGTCTAGGGTGTGTTCACTATCCAAATATCAAATACTTTTTTCAGGAATTAATGGCTTGATATCTTAAGTATTGAAACAAGTAACTATTCTGGTTGTCCTTTGTATCATGCTAAAGCAATATTTTTGCCTTCTTCTCCCTCCCCCTTTTGTATTGGGGTATAATAAGTGTATAGAAAATTAAACACGGGTGAACTCAGAACACAAAACTTAGTATGCAGGAGGCACTAAGTTGCCCTCCCGATACTATCCTACATTTCTGTGTTTCTTTCTTATCTCTGTTCTTTTTTTTAATATTTATTTACATATTTATTATGTATACAATATTCTGTCTGTGTGTATGCCTGCAGGCCAGAAGAGGGCACCAGACCCCATTACAGATGGTTGTGAGCGACCATGTGGTTGCTGGGAATTGAACTCAGGACCTTTAGAAGAGCAGGCAGTGCTCTTAACCACTGAGACATCTCTCCATCCCTTATCTCTGTTCTTTGTAGCTAACATTTGGAATCCTCACACCCCTACACTGGAACGTACAAACCTGCTACAGCAAGGACTGTGGCAGAAGTCACCCCAAAAAGGCGGCCCCCAACAGAGACTGACATGCACCATTGTGTGTGTGTGTGTGTGTGTGTGATCAGAGGACAACCTTGTGGAGGTAGTTCTCTCTTTCTACCTTTACATGAATTCCAAGGATCAAACCCGGGTTGTCAGACTTGCACAGCAAGTACTTTTTCTCACTATGCCATCACCTCCCTCTTTTTTAGTGTAAATACATTTCTAGATGTGCTTTTTTAAAAAAAAAAATTATTTATTTATTTATTAAAAGCTTTAACTTTACTTGGCCCAAGACTTGGGAGGGTCTCTAGGGTGTTTACAAAGCTGCCTAGTGGCTTGAGAGGTTGGGGTGGAGGTCCCAAGGCTGGCAGGTGCAGAGCAGGGGAGGGAGCCCCTCGGAAGGCGAAGCCTCCTGGACATGCTTGAGAGTGAGTCGCTCAAAGAGATGCTCTGTGCCCAGAGACGGTTAGGATAGGCCAGTCTGCACTGGCTGTGGCCCAGCCAGCCTACGGAGGTTGTCAGGTGGTTGCCGGTCTTCTTGATGAGCTTTATCTCCTCATCCAGGAAGTGGTTTTCCAGGAAGTCACAGAGATGATGCCCTATGCCCGCAGAACCCAGGGAATGAAGACCCAAGGGGGCCTGGTTCAGGTTCTTCTCCAGGGCCAAGGCAGCTTCCATGGCCTCCTGGGTCTTACCCCACTCATCCTGAGATGGCCTCTGCACATCCTGGAAGAGGGCTTGACCCTGCCATCTGTCTGCACATTCTGGAAGAGGGCGTGACCCTGCCACCTGTCTGCAGCTTGAGCCTTCACACTCATCGGCCAATTTGCCGAAGTTGTCTACACCCACCAGAGCCACATCATCCCGTTTAAAATAGTAGCTTGAGTCACATCCTCCTGATCAAAATAGTAGCTCGGGGAGGCCCACAGGTCCGAGTTGACCAGGCAGAGTCCACGGCAGTCTCCATTTCGGTGGAAGAGTTCTGATGCATCTGGCAGGTCACAGCTGATCCTCAGTGTGGCACTAATCACAAAGGGACAGTGCGACTGATCCTTGGAGCTGATGGTGGTGAGAAGATGGTCCCAGAGGCTGTTGGAAGACTGGAAGGTGGCGGGAGGCTAACAAAGAGGGAGTCCTTGGGTCTGTTCTGTCCAAACACTGTTGGAGCAAGACAGATCCACGGGACTTCTGAGGCACTGTTCTACTTAATGATTCATAAAGGAACAATATTGATAAAATATGCTGTCAGAGTTATTTTAATATACCTTAACCTCAATGTTTTCTCATTTGGGAATTTCATTAAAAGATTTCATCCTGTGAATTTGGAAAAATGTTTGGACACAGTTGTAAATAAACACTATTTAACTGAGTTTATTCATCTGTTTTACTGGACCCCTAACTAAATGATATACACAATAGATATATAATTTAATATACAGATTATTTTAATTGTTCTGTTTTAATACTATTCAGGAAACCAGGTTCTTAATCACTGTTGAGCTCAATCATAATTTCCACCTCAATCTTTAAATCTCTAATTTCCCAAATGATCTACTTTAAAGCTTCATTTTCTGCATTAAAGAGGCCATTAAACACATTTATGCAGGCAATTAAAAGGCATTGCCTAGGACCGGCAGAAAACCGTGGATATATTCAATTGCCCTCACTTTAAATCAATCAGCTAACATGAGTCTGTAATTAACACCCATATGGTGGGAAGCCTACCTTGGCTAGAAATACATGCTACTTCTGTGAGCTCTGGACTCAAAATGAATGAAAGTCAATCATATTTCTTCTTGCTAGGAGAATCATTAGGAAGGTGAGGAGGCAGAGCAGCTGAGAGCATTATCAGGCAAGCCGGAGGCTGCACGTCAGTCATCATGATGGGAGGTGAGGGATGTGTCAGAGATTTGGAGGTCTTGTGGGAACCACAGGAAGCATTTTCCTTGAGAAAAGACCACTCCTTTGTCCCTGGTTGCTTCATATTACTGGTATCTCTCTGCCTTGAACACCTGGCCCTCCAAATACAATATTTAGATTAATCCTTATTTATTCACTCATAACCGTTATCCTTTTTACGCAAAAGGGCAGAACTTATTGAACTTACTACTTATTTTGGCTTGTTCACAGTAACTAATCCTAGCAATTAAACTTGGCTCTATATTTGATTCAAGAACTTGAAACAAAGGGCCAAGAATAGTTCCTTATGACTCATGAAGGAAATGGAAATAACTATCATAAAGCAAACAAGCGAAAGGTAGAAAATAGAAAGGAAATTATGAATGACAGAATGTCACAAGTGGCATGTTGGGCTGACATATGTCAGGAACCACCTTTTGGGGGTGACTTTTGTCACGATCCTAGCCACAGCAGGTTTGTACATTCCAGGGTAGGGACGTGAGGACCAGAAATGTTAGGTAGGAGGAACAGAGATAAGAAAGAATCACAGAAACACGGGATAGTAACCAGAAGGCAACTCAGGGAATACTGGATGCTTAATTCTCCATGGGCTCATATATTTGAATACTTGGTTCCCAGTTGGTGGAATTGTTTGGGAAGGATTAGGAAGGTTGGAGGAGGTGTGTCACTGGGGGTTTTTAAAAGGCCATGCCATTCTCAGTTAGCTCTCTCTGACTCCTGCTTGTGGATCAGCTGTGAGTTCTCAGCTACTACTCCAGTGCCATGTCTGCCTTCCTTCTACCATGCTCCCTGCTGTGATGGTCATGACTCACCCTTTGAAACTGTAAGCCCTAATAAACTCTTTCTTCTATAGGCTTCCTTGGTCAAGATATTTTAGCATAGCAGTAGAAATATAACTAAGGCATGAACTAACAGGATCTATGGTAGATGTTAGGAAATTTTCAATGCCCCTGTTATGTAACTATTTCTATTAAATTGAAACGTTCCTTCCTAAAGAGAGAGTCTCTTATTGAAGTGATTTGTAGAGATCATCTCTTGTCTTCGATCAAATTCTTTTCCCACTCTCTTTCAGGAACAAAGTGGGCAGGCCGAGAAGACTTCATGTTGGGTGGGGTAGTTTGTTGTCAGTTCAGTACCGACAAGTTTATATAAAGGTTTGAGAATCACTGAAGGAGGCCTCCAGACTCAAATAGTATGTAAAGACAAAGAGCTTTTATTCCAGCACGTGGGGTCACCATTTGTACAAAGTGGCGACCCCGAAAAGAGCATTCAGGCCCCTTTTAAGCTCAGTTAGGGGAATTCTAGGAACAGTTAGGTCATCTCAGACACAATTGGTTAAGCAAGCTGTAGTTACATTAGTACAGTTTTAATTGCCTGTGGTTATAGTTTTACCATTTTGGGGCATACTTGGGAAAGGCAGGGTATGTTTTAGGGAGATTACAGGAACTGTCCTTTTTGGTCACTGTCTTGAGGTACTCTGGGGGCTGGCTCAGGCCTACTATCTCCCTCATCTCTGCCTACGTGCTAATAGAAACTCAGGTACAGTTGTAAAATGAAACAGTTCAGACTTTCTACTTACTAAAACAACAAGATTGTCGAGTAGGATTTAAATGAAATGGGTTTGAACTCTTGGGAGCAGAGGGAAGCTGGCAGATAGCAATTACAGCTTTGAGAATTGCTACAGCTCTGGGAAGTGTTTGAGATTTTGTAGACCTTGAGAGCATCGTCTCAAAACCTGAAGCTGCAGCTCTGAAAGCCTCAAATAGCTGAGTGTGGTAGGAATCTAGCAGAGTCACTGTAGCTAGAGTAAACAGTAAAATGAATAGCTGTTTCCCAGAAGTACTTTGACCTTGAATAATCATTGTGGAAAACAGAGATTGTTTCCCACAATTCGTAGAATTGTTTTTCGGGGGGTGGGGCGTTACAACCTTTCCATGACTTTGGTCACAGGATGCTTCTGGTATACCTGGAGGTCTTAGGTTATTGGGTACTGCAAATGTACAGAATAAGGACAAAAGTCAGGGCATGACACTTTTCTTTAGAGAGACATAAAGGTTAGATTGGAGACCTTGGTATGAAGAAATAGTGTACCGGAAAAGCAACTTCCTGTAACAATCAATAAATATGCCTTTGTTTGGCGGTTTGAGGTTCAGTCCATCAGAGGCTGGGCTTTCCTGCTGATGCACAGGTCTGAAAAACTTGGAGTGGCCCCAACTGCTGAGGGGATTTCCCTTGCTTACAGTCATAAATGGAGTCCAGGGGGCTGGCCTAAGTGAACTCCCTGACCAAGGCAGAAGCCTCAAGAGTGCGGAAGGCTTTGAGGAGCCATCTTCAGCAACTCCTGAGGTGGTCTTTAATCTTCTGGTTTCATCCTCTGGAAAGAGAAGCATCATCTGCAGTCAGGGCCCCCAGGAGCTGGACTCTGAAGGCTTCCTTGTCTTCTCTTCCTTCAAGTTCTTGGTGCTTCTGTCTCTAAAACCACAAAGTGTCCAAATGTAGAAGGTGTCAGTCAGTTGGGTTCTAATTGACTGAATGCAGTAAATAAGGTGAGAAAAAAATAGAGCCAAAAGAGCTGTCAAATCTTGTGGGGGAGAGGAAGAACTGCGAGCCTGCCAAATAAGTTGTCAAAAGTTCACAGTCAGATCTACACGCCTTTGTGCAGAGACAGGGAAAGTGGTAAGGAAGTTTGTCTGCTCCCAGTTGCCGCGATGGTCTTGGCCCTGCTGCATGTGCTGCTTTCATGCTTAGAGCTCTGGCTGTCAGTTTTGTTCAACCCGGGATTTTGTTCATCAACCATCTGCTCTTTGAGGCTTTTTGCTCTCTGGCCTTGAGCCTGTGGGCTGTCAGAAGAGGTTATATAGGTAAGCTGTCACTTGTACTGGCGTGAGTTTTTGGTGCCATGTGGTGGTTTGAACGAGCATGACCCCCATAGTTTCTTATAGTAAAATTCTTGGTCCCCAGTTAATGGAACTGTTTGGGAAGGATTAAAAGGTATGACCTTGCTGGAGGAGCTATGTCACTGAGGATGGACTTTTAGGTTTCAAAAGCCCATGCCATCTGAGTTAGTACCCCCCAATCTCTCTCTGTCTTAAGGCTGTTGTCTCAACAATTAAGCTCTCGGTTACTGCTCCAGCACCATGCCTGCCTGCCTGCTGCCATGCTTCCTGCCATGATGGTCAAGGACTCACCTCTGAACTTAGAAGCTCAGTTAACTATTTCTTTTATGAGCTGTCTTGGTCATGGTGTCTTGGCACAGCAATAGAAAAATAACGATGATGTCTTTGCCTTTGAGTCATGCATGCTCATGTAACTAATCTCTCACTCATGCTTCACCTGTGACTAGCCCCCAGTAAAATTCACTGATTCACTAAGTTATATTTGGGTAGAATCATTTCTTTGCTTTTTTGTTGGTATCCTATATGGGGTGAATAGACATTAGTTCGCCCCCTGCCCCTGAAAAGTCAAGAGGTTGGTACCTGAACAGGAACTGAGAAAAACAAGGGTGAACTGGGGAGTAATACTTGCATGGTCCCTACAGTGGGTGCTGATTTATGCAAATGAGGTTGATTCATGTGAGGGTGGAGGGTTTAGGAAGCAGTCCCAATATGGCTATGTTTCCCCATATGGGTAAGGAATGGTGTGCCTTCTTGCTATAGTGTTGATTGCATGCTTCTTATAAGGGGTGCTGAGATGTGTGACCAGGGCCAGACCATCTGAGAGTGTAGTATCCTCGTAGTAAATCACAGGCTAGGCATCTTTCTCACAGCATGCCTCCTCAGTGAGTGAGGTCTATCACCCAGTGTGGAATAGAACCAAATCTCTGATGGACTAGAGAATATATGGAAATCCCTGAAAGTGGCAGGTATGAGACTGGGTGGCTAGCGTATCACTTGTGTGTGGCCTTTGTTGTGGATGATAAGATACGCAGCTGAGACTCGGTTATCTTCCCAGAAAGAACTTACCCATACAAGAGAGGAATTACTATAGTAAAAGGACATGAAGGTGCTATCTACTGCTTTAGCATCTGATTTCACAGTGAAAGTGGGGAAAGGGAGAAGGAGATGAAGGGACTGGCTTACCAGTTCTTATGTTGGCAGGATTCAAAGAGAGTACAAATTATATCTGTGCTAAAATACTCCTCCTGGCATCCAAAAACTTGGAACCTGTGGACAGAAGTAAGGAGGAAGATGAGAACGTGGCAGAAGTGATGGAAGACAGTCCTCGCTCCCAACCTTTAGTATGGAAAAGAGAAGCATCTGTGATTCACCAGGCAAATGGAGCCTCAATAACAGCAATGCAGGAAAACTTGGTAATCAGGGAATGGTCTGTCCTTCAGTAGCTTGAATTGGGAAAGACTTTTACACAAGTAACGAAAGAGATATCCTGGCTTGTGAGGCTCTAAGTAATAGGGGTAGATGGGAAGAAAGTAGGAAAACTGAGCAAAACTATCCATTTCTCATGAGAAAAAGGCTGCACAACCTGAGATGATATAAAGGAACTTGGTCTCTGGTGTACTGGTTCACATGAGTCATTAGGGACACTTGGTAACCTCTGTCTGGCACCTCTGTGAATGTCAGGGACTGGAAGGCAATAGAGGAAGGGCAGGAGTTATTGGCCAAACTGGACATGATAGAGGCTGTGTTTGATGCCCAGTTCTTTGGACCAGATAGGGTAATTAAGGAAGAGGCTAACCCAGTAGAGATCTAAGGACTGGATTTTAGTCCATAGCATTTGGGCTTTTGCTGAGCTCCATGGTGGGACATGATTTTTATGAAGTAAGAGAGACTTTGGAGGTTCCGAACAATTTATATTGGAATGTAACTAAGGTTTGTGAAATGTTAAAGCAAGCCAGAGGCAGGTGAGATAAGGGTAATACCTACGAGCAGGTCTGTGAGCTGAAGTTCCTTGGGAGAGAATTAACAAAAGCCCAAATGCTATGTTAGCTTCTGGAAAGCTTTAGAACCTGAGCAATAATTCACAGAAGCGATTAACGATTAAACAGTTGATACTGTGATGGGATTGGCTCCATGTTGTATTCATCCTCTTAACATTTCACTTTCTTTTCTTATTTATTTATTCTATTTTATTACTAGTATCTCTTAGCCATTTAAGAGCAACTGACTTGCAATGGTGGGCCTTCGGAGATGATGGCCAGTCTTTGTTTAAAAAACAAAGAGTTTTGTGATATAATACAATATTAAACATTGAATATCTTACAGATTTGGAAAAACATTTGAAATAACAGTAAACTAGAGGCTAAAGAGTTTTAATGAATGTACCCAATAAGCATGAAACACAAGGTTGTTGAATGAAAATCAAGTGACAGAGGTGGGCTCCCTCTCCAGGAGGTCAGTGAGGCCCCTGAAGATACTGCTAATGCTTGTTTGCCTGAACAAGATGGTGAGTCTCTTTTGCCAAAAACTCACCATACTTTGGTTATAGGGCATGAAGAAATCAAGCTGGGACTGAGCTGGAAGCTCCATCCCTTCTGATAGGCTTTCATAATTGATGTGGGAGTCTCCTCTGTGTGCTGTGATTACCATTAATGAATAAAGAAACTGCATTGGACCTATAGCAAGGCAGAACTTAGGTAGTCAGGGAAAACTAAATGGAATGCTGGGAGAAAGGAGGCCGAGTGATAGAGAAGCCATGGAGCCACTGGAGATAGACGTGCTGAAACTTTGCTGGTAGGTCACGACCTTGTGGTGATATACAGATTAATAAAAATGGGTTAAATTAATATGTAAGAGTTAGCCAATAAGAAGCTAGAGCCAATGGGCCAAACAGTGATTTAATGAATACAGTTTCTGTGTGATTATTTCAGAGCTGGGCAGCCGGGCAACAACAGGAGGCCTCCTGCAACAAATTGGCACCCACGTGGCCAACTAAATCCACATAAAACTTGAGAGGGTTTGACGTGCTGATGAGCAGGCCCTCCTCCTACACATAATGCCAAGAGGTGCCATGCAGGCTTCTTGGGGAGAATTATCACTACAAGTCCTGCTTGGCTATGGACCTTGCATGCCACGGTGCCAGCCCACCAGGGAAGATGAGCCCGCTGGGGCAAAGGAGGCATAACTCTTGTGGATGCAGCTAACTGCTTGCTGACTGCACTCAAGGTCTGTGCCACAGGTGGAAAATCACAACTGATACTGCAAACAGGGCAAAATTCTATGACTAAGTAGATCATAGATGCCAGCGAGGTAGCAACTGCTATTGTTTCAATGTGATGTGGCTGTCAAACTGCCTTCTAAAATATTTGTGTTTAAACCTCTAGGATACTGTTGCTGTCAATCTAGGCCATGGAGGGAAAATTGTTTGGGGGTTTGTTTTTGGTTTTTGCAATGGGCAATAATTACTGTAGAGACTCATATGTACCCAAGCTTCTGGGAATAAGTGACTTTTTAGGCACTGGGGTCGAATGCTTAGGTATAGATGAAGGAAAACAACTGGACACTTGTATCACCCACTCCAAGAACAAGGGTACCTTATGAAAAAGGCATGCAATGAATGCAAGAGCCGTAGGACAGGTTGGAGTACTGTGTTGTTATTTCCTCTAAATTAAAACATTCCCTTCTCTGGGGATTGGGGGAATGCTTATAAAACTCAGGAAGAAAAAAATTCTGAAACTTAAAAGATGCAGAAAGTTCCTAAAATGTACAAAATCCAGAAAGGCCTTCCACACGGTTATAAAAGCAGTAACAGTTTCTACAGGGAGAAGACTACCCTGCTGGCCCACCTGCCTGCAGCTTGGGTCGGGAGCTCCATGGATGCAGTTTTTATAAGTTGTCACTCATATTGGTGTGGACCTTTTGGTGATGCTGTTGCCGATTCACACAAGATCCTGTAATTAGCCCTCTCATCCACACTTCTGAAATTAACTTCAATTAACTCACTAAGCTGTACTTGGGTGGAATTGTTTCTTTGGTCTGTTATCAGTGGCTCATTGAGGGTAAGTAGACATTTGTTGGTAGCGCTCTAGGAAAAGTCACACAACTTCTGTGTATAGGAATCACCCCTTAAATTTTCTTCCAAGTAAATTCTTGATGAAACAGAGCATTAGGATAATGCAAATTGAACATTTCCATGTGCCCCGTGTTCTCTCCTCTCCGTCTCAGCCCTCCCAGCCCGTTCTATCTTGTCTTTGCTTACATTACCTGCTTTTCATTTATTTTCTTCCTCTTTTAATTAATTAATTAATTTATTTTTATGGCAGGGTTTCTCTGTGTAACAGCCCTGGCTGTCCTGGAACTAGCTCTTGTAGACTAGGCTGGCCTCAGACTCACAGAGTTCTGCCTACATCTGTCTCCCGAGTGCTGGGATTAAAAGCGTGTACCACAACCACCGCCTGACTTAACACTTGCATCTTTTAAAAAAATGGTAAGTCTATGTCCTGTAGACCTCACCAACCCTCCAATTTTCAATAGCCCATCAAAAAGAAGCACTTTTTCTTGAGGCAACATCTCAGGAAACAGCATCATCATAATTAAGAAATGGTGTCTCTGACTTTGCAGTTATGGAGGTGATCTTGAAATAAAGGAGAAGGTGTGCAAGAAAAGTATTTATTCCCTGGGCAGATGCCAATCAACTACGTACTTTTTCCCTTCTGTGATAATCAAGAAAGGCTATCTTTAAATGTGGGGTAGACAATATTTTTTAAAGGCTCAATTCTGTTGAATTAAGCCTTCTCAGCTACATATAAATGCTACCGCAGAATTCACGATAGTCACTTTTGGCCATTTAGCCATTCTTTGCAGTTTTCTGCTTTGGCCAGCAGGTGGCAGCAAATATTGGCCAGAAGAGGTTGCCAATTTATACCTTCAGAATTATGATTTTTCTTTGATCTGCACAAATAAAAACAGTGAAGGAGGGGAAAGAGCAGAGATGTCTTGAGGGAGCCTAGGCAACGGGTACTAAATGCAGCGGCATAGGAAGAATTGATTTTCTAATATTCTGCAGAACAGTAAAGTGACTATGCTTTATAACATATACTTTTTTTTTTGAGTCAAGATCTCATTATTTAGCCCAGATAGACCTCAAATTCATGGTTCTTCTGCATCAACTTCTCAAGTGCTATTATCATATGCTTTATAAAACACTAGGAGAGAGGAGAAATCTCAACCAGAAGAAATGATGTGTTTGAAGCGATCAAATGATAATTACCATATTTGACCTTTGTATAAAATATATATGATAATTACAGTCAATGAAATATTTCTCTTTTATTGCTTTTTTTAAAGACTATTTTTAATTATTTATTTTATTGGTGTTTTGCCTGCATGTATGTCTGTGTGAGGGTGTCAGATGCCCTGGAAATGGAGTTATAGACATTTGTGAGCTGCCATGTGGGTGTTAGGAATTGAATCTGGGTCCTCAGTAAGAGCAGGCAGTGCTCTTAACTGCTGAGCCAACTCTCTAACCTGATAAGATATTTCTAAAGAAAGAAAAGACTTAAGAATTGGAAGAAATTTACACTGGCTTCCCGCATTACGTTTCATGCTGGCTTATCCTCCAGGAAGCATTGTCATGAAGGGCTGAGTGTGTGAAACAAAAAAGGAAAGATTTTCATCTCTTCCATAAATATACAGGGTGCTAAACAACAAAGATTATGTATTTCATTATTAACTCTGAAAGCTGCTCCCTACAGATATTTGTTGTCTCTTTGGGCAAAAACGTAGCAGTATTAGAACATGTAGAAATGTACTTGAATTATTCACATTATTTTCTGGATAACTCACATACATACTCACTTAAATCCACCCCTTTAAAATGTATTACTACTGTTGTTTCTCCTCCCCTTTCCATCTCTCTCTTGCTTTCTCCCCTCCCTCCTCCTTTATGCTTTTCTCCATCCTCCCTTTTCCCTTCCATTCCCTTCTCCTTCCTTCCCTTCCTTCTCCCTCCTCCCCTCTTCCTCCTCCCTTCTCTCCTCTCCCCCTCTCAACTGTTCCAAAGCTGCCTTGCACTTGCTAAGGAATGTTTTAACCACCTTCCTCCCCCCCCAAACACCACCCTTTCCCTTTTTATCTTAAAACAGACTCTGACTGTTTCCATGCAGGTCTTGAACTTATTATTCTCCTGCCTCAGCCTCCCAAAGAGCAGGATCTTAGGCCTGTGCTGCTAGACTCTGCTGACTGCTGAAGAAGCAAATAATGGAATACATACGAACAGAAGTTACTGATAAAACTCCTGTGTATTATGAAGCAAAATGTGGAGATTATAAACATAAAAGGTTTTGGGAGTTTGTGTTATGTCACCAATGATTATGGGCTAAGTATCTGTCTTTAAGGGGAAAAAGAAGTTCCACCTAGTACAGTAAATTGACTAGACCTGCTCTATAAAACAATTAGTTCTACACTTTGTGCTTTAAAGTCAAAACTTCAATAGACAGAAATGTAAATGGAAACTAACTCTTGCTAAAGCATTGTAGGTAGAGTTTTCCTGTCCCAGCAACCCACTCCCAAATTACCACACAAAGGCTTAATATTAGTTATAAATGCTCAACCAATAGCTCAGGCTTATTACTAACTAACTTTTACAACTTAAATCAACCCATTTATATTTATCTGTGTGTTGCCTGGAGACTCATGGCATTTACCTCTCTGGAATGCTTTGCTTCCCTCTCTGTTTGGCTGGTGACTTCTATGGCTTCACCCTCCTTCCTTCCACTGTCCTCAGTTTAGTTGTCCCACCTATACTTCCAGCCTGGCTAGTGGCCAATCAGCTTTTAATTAAACTGATCAGAGTGACAAATCTTCACAGCATACCAGAGGATTATCCACAGCAAAGTATGACATGGGGTCAATCAGGGTACAATTGGAGTATGAGATAGCACTGCCAAGAGACATTACAATTAAATGCAGCCGTTCATGGAAAATGGGGTGAAGGGGGCACATTGTGTTAAATGAAATTAGTTGGATGCAGAAAGGCAAGTACCATGTGTTCTCATATCTGCGGGAAAATGCCCTAACCTGAAAGTGTAAGAGGGACTATTAGGGACCAGAAAGGGAACTAGCAAGGAGGAGAGGGAAGGAAAGAGAGTAGACATGGTAACACATGCATACACTTGTACATGAATACTGCAGTAAGTCCCATTTATTTGTGCAGCTATTCTGCATTTATAGTTGTAGGAAGAAAAGACAAATTTATTGTGGGCTGTGTGGTGGTTTGAATAGGCATGCCCCCCACAAACTCATGCACTGTGGGATATTTAACTATGAAATAGTCAACTATGTGTTATATTTGTTTATGTTACAGAATATTACTTTAACTGTGTAAAGGTGGGTTACATCTCTTTCTGCTGCATTTATTTAATGATGCAAGGATATGTTACATTTGTTTATGCTGCATTTGTTTAATTATGAAAAATGTGTTGCTGTTTCACCTTGCATGCCTAAGACACCTGATTGGTCTAATAAAGAGCTAAAAGGCCAATAGCTAGGCAGAGAAAGGATAGGTGGGGCTGGCAGGCAGAGAGAATAAGTAGGAATAGAAATTTAGGCTCAGGAGAGAAGGAGAAGAGAGGGACATGCCCAGGGCCAGTCAGCCAAGCAGTCACCAGCCAGCCAGATATGGGAGAAGCAGGAAAAGAAGGACAATAGAAAAAAAGGTAAATAGACAGATATAGAGAAACAGGTTAATTCAAGCTAAAAGAGCTAGCCAAATATTCATAACTAATAAGATGTTTCTGTGTCGTGATTTTTGGGAACTGGTTGGTGGCCCAACAAAGAAAGTGTGGCTGTACTTGTACTCATATGTCTGAATGCTTAGCCCAGAGGGAGTGGCACTATCAGGAGGTATGGCCTTGTTAGAGGAAGTGTGTTACTGTGGAGACAGGCTTTGAAGTTTATTATATGCTCAAGCCAAGCTCAGTGTGGTAGTTCTTCCTTCTGCTGCCTGTGGATCAAGATATTAGACTCTCAGCTCCTTCTACAGCCCCCTGTCTGCCTGCACACCACCGTGTCCTGTCATGATGATAATAGACAAGTCTCTGAAACTATAAGCCAGCCCCAGTTAAATGTTTTTTTTTTTTAAATGAGAGTTGCTGTGGTCATGGTGTCTCTTCACAGATCTACAAATCCAAACTAAGTCAGGTTGCATCACATAGTTATGGAATCTTAGAGGCTGGAGGAGTTCTTGAGTTTTTGTTGTCTCTTTTTTTTATTATTTAGGTAACATTTACCCACTGTGCTCTTTTGTTTGTTTGCGAGAGGCTCTTCATCAGTTTTTAGTCTTCCTAATGCTGCGACCCTTTAATACAGTTCATCCTGTTGTGGTGACCCCCAGCCATAAAATTATTTCATTGCTTCTTAATAATTTTAGCTTAGTTTTGGTTATGAATCGTAATGTAAATGTCTGATGTGCAACCTCCAAAGGGGTTGTGACCCACAGATTGAGAACCACCGCGCATAGCACTCTGTGTAGACCAGACTGGCCTTGAGCTCTCAGCAATCCACCTGCTTCTGCTTCCTTTGTGTTGGGATTAAGGGCCTGTGCCACCACACCTACCTCCTATCTCTTTTCTATGGAAATCCCTCTCTTTTTGTCTTCCCATTTGCTTACCTGTCCTCTGCTTGACTACTTCCGCGGTGGAGAGCTTTTGACATTTTGTTTAAAGGTTTTGTTTTTTTAACTGATCTTATGAGTTTCTTCCTTCAGATAGATCTGAAGTTGGTCTCTTGGTAACACCTGCTCACTGGCTTCTCTGGAGAGATATTTCTGACATGTTTAAGTTGACTCACAGGCAGCTTCAGGAGACTCATGAAAGTTACAGACTTTCATCCTGGAGAAGTGCATTGTGTCCCCAGCTCCCTGGTGAAGTCACCTTGCTTTATGGAGACGGGGGTTTCCATGTGACAATTACTACAACATTTGAAACAGTAACATGGCCTTTTCCAAGCACCGTCACTGCTTTCCCAATTACTTCTCTCCATCCCTTCTTTGCTCCTTCACCCGCTTTTTAAAATGAGCACACCCTAAGTTCTGGGCCAGCCACGGCATATAAATAAGAACAAGACACTATTCCCAACTTTTGGGATAGATCTTTAAATATGTGAGTTGTCTCAGTGGAGTGGCATTCAAACTGAGTATGGGCCATAGGGTTGCATTCGAACCCAGCTTTGCTACTGTTAAACACCTTAGTAGCCTGCTGTGGTCATGCGTAACCTCTGAGGCTCTAAGATCTTGGAGTTCAAGACTAGCCCAGGCTATATAACAAAGAGTTTATCTCAAAAACAAAATCTACAAAACAAAACCAAAAAAAGTCCCAAATAAGAAAAATTGGCAGTCTTGTATTATTATTACCCTTTCTGAGATGAGGAACTTGGACTTAATTATAAAAACTTTGATGAGCCAATTCTTTAAGAGGGATAGTAGTATATATGACTTGATTTTTCTTTCAACCGATTTTATTTAAAGGCAAATCATTCTATATTAGAAAGTGATAAACAAAGGGGACCATGGGATGAAGCAGGCAGAGAGATGAGAGAGGAGACTTGTAGGTAAAGAGTGAGAGTGGCAGGGACTGGAGGGAAGGTGACAAGAATATGGCTGAGAGTTGTCAGATATATTTTGGGTCTAAATGGGAGAAGCTGATGGTCAGTTAACAGGAAAATGATAAAGTTATATAAGATGCACAAATTTGTCCCTTCAGAAGTCATTGAGTGGTGACGTCATTGATTTTATTTATAATTACAACAAAACAAGTATTGAAAGAAGATTATATGATGCTGTATTAGATGCAAGATGCCTTGTTGATTCCATAGATTTGGAAATATGGGTCTGGAATTCAGGGAAAGGCTTCCATTGAAAGGCATAGGCTTGGTGATTCTTGTCTTTGGTGGTTAAAGTCATGATAATGGGTGAGATCACCCATGAGGTAAGGATGGTATGCAGAAAATAAAAGACAACAAGGAAAGAGGACAGAGAACAGGGACTTAGGATAAGAAGTAGCATCTAAGGAGGACCAGATGAAGGTGACAGTCTTATGTGGAGGGAAACTCTCCTGGTTTGGTTTTGCTTTTGTCTTTGTTTTAGGAAAAGCTTCTGCTTGGTTAAGGAGATGGCTCTGGGTAAAGTACAGGATGAAGACCTGAGTTCAGACCCCTGTAAGTTCACAGGACAGCCAGTGGTGAGCAAGAATACAGTGAAAGGTGAAGACTGACACCCAAATTTGTCCTCCACATATGTGCTGTGACACACTGGAACCCATACTCATGCACACATATGTGCCCACCCATCCTTCCCATTCCCCCCACAAGCACACACACACACACACACACACACACACACACACACACACACACACACACACACACAGAGAGAGAGAGAGAGAGAGAGAGAGAGTTCTTAAGTTAGTGCTTCTTTAAAACAAAAAATCCCAAATGTCTAATGAGTGCAAGACACTGCTAAATGTTGATATCATGATATCAGTTCCCCCACAGCGTGAGCCTACTGGACAGTGAGGGCCACCCTCTCCATCCATCCATGGCCTTCCCTGTAGTAAGGCAAGCTCCTACCCCTGCTGGGTGATATGCTCTTTGTGTTGCTATTAGTCTAGATGTCTTGCCCTAGGCTTATTGCACCTCGTTTTGATATGAACTTTACAAGTCCCTTCCGTTCCCAGGTAAAGATGAGCTATTACAAATTCCACATGAAGAAGGCTGGAGTCACCCTTTTGGTGCTCAAGGTGTATGTTAAATTAAGTGTTCTTTTCATACAGAGTCGCCTTTGAAACGTGATTAAAGAATTAACATGCCATATGGTGTGTTTTCTTTAACTTCATTTGATCTACATAAATCATGTTCCTTTAGACAGTGATTCCCGTGCCTGCCTGAGTATCAGAGTCACTTGGGGAACTTTGTAAAAGATATACATTTCAGAGCTTTGTCTGGATGTGCTGAACTGGGTAGGACGGGCATTGAGGTGACAGGAGACGCATGTGCAACAACATATTCCTTGGGTGACTGAGATGAAATCATAGACTGGTACTTGAGAATCCCTGCATTTAGAACTTGCCAGAGTATTGACTAATGGCACATTGATCATATTGGAGTGTTTGTTTGCAACCATTTTTTAAAAAGAAATCAAGCATTTTATTACAAAATAATGAATTTTATTACAAAAATATGAACAGTATAGAAACAGAGTATAACATGAGATCATAATTTCTCTCTTATTCAGGTAAGGGATAGCAGTTGGTCAACACTTTGTAGGTTTCTGTATGTATTTACTAATTTATTTTTTTTTCTAAAATTAGTTCATTTTATACCTTGGAAATTTAGACTTGACCTTGGGCCAGTCGTGGTTACACATACCTACAATCCAAGCCTCGAGAAGGCAGAGACAGGAGGGTCTTAAATTCAAGGCTAACCCTGGTTACATAGCAAGATTCTGTCTCAAGATTAAAGAGACAAATCAATAAACAAGAAAGAAAGAGAGATAAAGAGAAAAAGAAGAAAAAGAAAGTGAGAAAAGCAAAAATCTAAATATTGACATTGGGGCATAATAAGCCCCAGATACTCTGGAACTCTAAAAGCTGGGATTGGGTTTAGAACTGAGCTTTGGCCTTTACTAGCATCCTTGGACAATTTGTTTAGCTTCTGACCCAGGCTTTCTCATCTGTAGATGAAAATGTTACTTGTAAGAGTAAACTTATCACAGCATAAAAAATAAGTCCTAAAAACACTAGTTTATAATTCTTTAGTTTAAAAAGAATTCTTAGAGCTTTAATTGTTTAAATTTTTTGAGAGTAGTTAAAACTACTCTCACAGCAGAGTAGAAACTACAGAAAGTTCTCATTTATTCCTTGTCCCCCAACACACAATGTCATCCCAACCGGACCAGTACATTTGTAAGCCCATTACTTACATGGATACATCATTACTGCTCAAAGTCTGTAGCTTATGCTAGGACTCACTTTCGCTGTTGTAGGCTCTATGGGTTTGGCAACTGCACAGTGACCAGCACCCACAACTACGGTTACAGTACTGGATAGGCTTATGGTACCAATGCTGTTATAATACTTATGGCACCATCATGGTTACAAGGGTGGACATTCTTTTGGGGGGAGATTTATTTTTTTGTATTTATGTGTGGGTGAGTGTTTGCTTGCATGAATATATGTGACCTGGTGCCTATGAAGGTGTTGGATCCCTTGGAACTGGAGTCACAGATAGCTGAAAGCTGCCATGTGGGTTCTAAGAATCAAACCCTGGTCCTCTATAAAGACAACAGTGCTCTTAACTGCTGAGAAATCTCCAACCCAGCACTGGACAGTTTCTTACATGATTTTAAAAAATTATTTCTTATTTATGCATAGTATTTCACAGCATGACTATATGACAATTTACTTAATTAATATTTCATATGTATTTTGGTTATCCTGAATTTTTCTTGACTGTTAACTATCTACAAAGAGCATTCTCATATACATATGCTCATATTTATATGTGGTGCTTGCATCACCTGAAACCGTGATTGGGCAAGGGTCTGGGGATTAAAGAACACACAGAGATGTGGGTTGCTCTTGAAGCAAGAATGCCAATTTTGTTATATTCCAAGGCAGCTTATATAGTGCTCACCTTGACTAGTTGCTAAGCCCTAGCTCTGGGGATTTTCCACTGCAAGCCCACGAGAAACCACGTCCTTGTTTTCAGGAACTTGTGAGGGTTCCATTCTCAGAGCAGCTGCAAGCATAGAAAAACAAGTTGTTTACTCCGGCAGGCAAGAGGTCATAGAAAGTTCAGAATCTGAGGGTCTGCAGCTCCCAACATTTATATAAGTATAAATGTTTTTAAGTCTATATGAGTCTTAATGGAGCAATGGGATTTTTTCCTCTAGTTCACTCAGAGATTATACTTCCCCCAATAGATGGTGTCTTAGTCACTTTTCCATTGCTATGAGAAAACACCATAACCAAGGCAACTTATAAAAGAAAGCATTTAACTGGGCGTATGATTTCTGAAAGTTAGATCCATGATTGAGGCAGGAACAGCTGAGAGCTCACATCAGGATCTGCAAGCAAAAGGTGGAGAGTGTAATGGGAATGGCAGGAATCTTGAAACTTCAAAGCCCATCCCAGTAACACATCTCCTCAAATAAGGACACAGCTCTTAACCCTTCCCAAACAGTTCCACCAACTGGGGACTAAGTATCCATGTGAACCTATGGGGGTCATTCTTATTCAAACCCTCACAGGTAGAAAATGATTTATCTCTGTCCTACACTGGAAAATAAGTTTCCTGTTAATCTTTAAATGGTAAAGGCCAAAATTATGTCTCACATTGGTTTACATGGTTTTAAAATTAAGATTTGGGTTTCCTCATCTGTTCTTAATGTTTTCCTCCAACATTTTATACTTCAATATTATTTTCCATCTTCTCTAATATTAGGTGGTTTCTGGGTCTCTTTAATTAATATTCTTTTTATTTTATTTGCCTTCTGCAACCAGGAGACCTTCCCTTCCTTCCTCTTTCTCTCCCTCTTTCAGTCCTTCTTCTTGTTCCCTCTCCCCTCCCTTCTCTTCTTCTCTCCCTCTGCCATTCTCTCACCCCTTCTGTCTCTCCATGTCTTTCCAAATTGTCTACAAGAGAAGTGGATGGCAGCTCTTGCATTCTGCTCACGGCCTGTTTGGAGTGGGGAAAGCAGACTTGCTTTATATGTCATTTCTTCCCAAATCAGCCCATCTTCCATAACATGTAATTGTTTGGATTTCCAAATACTGCCCTGTTGCTAATAGAAAAGCCAGTTATACACTAGATATCAGCATTGGCACAAATGAACTCAACAAAATGGGTTGTGCTTTGGAGATGTAAAATTTTGCTTCAATAAGTTGTGTTTATATGGAATGTGATCTTAGGATGAAGTCATACTGCTGTCCAGACTGAAGCATTGGTGGCAATGAAAGCCTTAAACAATGAGGGCTACAGAACCACCCAAATGCTACAGTCAGATATCTTACTATTAACGCATATATAGTAGTGGAATGTCCATGATTAAGGAATTCACTCTTTTCATTCAAAATTGACAATATTCTAATTAACCTCTTCTTACTCTTATAGAAGAATTGAAATATCTACTAAACAAGCATGCAGCATACTAACTTCAAATTTATGTTAAACAAATCAAAGCATTTGTTGTTTATTGTGAAAGTAAACTGTACCTTAACAGTACTTCCTGAGTTCCAAGGTGAATTCAGTTAGTTCACATCTTGGGATCACAATGCTTTAAAGAATGTAGTTTAAAATAGACTATCTGGGTTGGGTGGTGGTGGCACACACCTTTAATCCCAGCACTTGGGAGTCAGAGGCAGGAAGATCTCTGAGTTCGAGGCCAGCCTGGTCTATATATCACTCTATAGTTATAGTTGAGTTAGGGGACAGCCAGAGAAAGCTACACAGAGAAACCGTATCTCAAAACAACAACAACAACAAAAAACTATCTGGAAAATATTTTTAGTGACCTGAATCATATATTCAGACATCCAAGGCTTACCAACAGTGTTGCTCTATTGCCTTTGCAGTTCATCTTAAAAAACTAAAGTCATATTTAAAATCAAAACTATATGTGTTAGCATAACATACAACCATTGTAATAAGAGTATAAAAACTGAAGCAATAAGAAAAAATTGTTCATAACCATGTAAAGTTAAGCATAAGTGTAAACTATGATTTCAGAACTGCATAGAGAATTCAATCAAAATATGTTTATTCGGAAGATTAAATTTTCTTCACTTTACCAGTATGTTTTTTTTAATAAAAAATTCCTGTGTTGTAAGGTCAAATAATGGAGACTGTCCAGTGTTCATTCAGTTTCTCAGCAGTCACAATTGTCATTAAACACGTATCAGAAAATCACATGATTTATGTTTACATTATGCAACTAGTCTTCCAAGTAGATTTATTACTCTTTTGTTCATTTTATTTATAGCAAGTTTTAAAAGATGGTGACTTTGTGTGTATGAAAAATGGAAGGCCACAATTTATTTTTAAAGTGATGAAAGGTAAGTTTTCGTTGTCCTCACTATTCATATAAAATAAGTATTTATTAATTCTTTGAGAAGCTCGTATATACCTTCAATGTATTTTGATCATAATCACTCCCTGTGTTCTTTTAACAATTTTGGACACTGGCTTATATAGAGATTTGAATAGAACAAGAGCGATCATCAAATGACTGAGTCGCTCAGCCAGAATGGACACTCCCTCAAGTCCTGCAGACAGAACCATGCTTAAATATTGGATTGAGAAGCCACTTTGGTGTAGCAAAGTGCCTCTAGAAATCTGTTGAATGCAACCCCAGACTTTGGACTGTCAGCACAGTTTAGTGAATGATATATTCTGATAACAAAGGAAGGCACAGATAGTTCCAACTTTGGCAGTTTCCTCTGGAGTCTTGCTTTCTATGTCCATAAAATAAGCAATTGAAGTAATAAGATAATGACTTCAGCGTGAAAGAAGTCATAAGATTCTATAATTAATTAATTATTAACATTTCATTAACTTACATGCATTTTACGGGCACACTTTCTCAATTTTCATGAGTCCTGTGGCTTAATTTTGATGAAGATAAATTTGCCGATTTCAGATGAGATAAACTTACTTGATAAAAACAAACAAATAAAAAACCAAAAACTGAGAAAGATGAATGAGGACTGAAATACCAAATTTATAAGAAGTTACTTCTTGCTTTAATATATAAATTTGTGTTCAGTGAGAAAGGAAGTGGGCTCAGTCAAGATACGGTATTAGGTCCTACTTAGTTTTATTCTAATTTGCTCAACATTTATTATGTTAACTTTCATTAAATCATTAGTCCAATAAAGTTTTTTTTCAATTTTTCTTTTATTTCTAGTTCAGTTTTCTTTCTCTACTGTGATTTAAGGTGTGTGCCAGCACTGTCTGGCAGCTAGTCATCTAACCATCAAGCTGTCTGTCCAGCTAGAAAATTATGTTTTAAACTAAGTATATGGCCAGACTTTGAAGGCAGAGTCTTCAAAAGATTTTCTATACTCTATTAACATTATGTACTATAGAAACTGGGCCGAAGAGCTGGAGAGGTAGCTCAATGGTTAAGAGTACTTGATATCCTTGCAAAGGATCTGAGTTCAGTTCCCAGTACCCATATTGGACTGCTCACAACTATATGTAACTGCAGCTCCAGAGGATCTGATGGCCTCTGTACACACACACACATACACACACACACACACACACACACACACTAAATGAAAATAAAATACAACTTAAAAATATTAATTTTGGAAGTCATATTCAAACGAATGCTCAGAAAGTAATCTGGTTTTTATTTTATTATATATCTACTTGTTGGCATCAACATTTAAAAAGTAGAAAACAATAGTCATGTGTGACTGAAGAGGTAAATATACAATTCTAATAATAGTCGATGGGGACAGAAGAAAGAAGGACCACTTTGAATATGCTGTAGAAGCTGAGAGCCAGCCTATCATTTATTTGTTCAAAAATGATTAAATCAAATCTTGCCCTAAACATTTCATCATAAAAACCATAATATTGTCTTTAAGAAATGAATGGCTTCAAGTTTATTCATGTCAACTGCAAACCTTATTTATTATATAGGGGAATAATGTTCTCAAGCCTCAAGAGGTTTGTAAGAATTATTTCATCTTTCTAGCATTGAGATTTGACATTATAGGGTTCTACTGTACCACGTGCCTTCATGCAAGTAGGCATTTAGTTCACATTTTAGTATGTTCTTTAAAAAGTGCCAGCACACACACACACACACACACACACACACACACACCCCTTGTAAAATGAAATTAAATGATCCCTGTTCTAAGGAAATGACTGAAATGGCTACATGAACAAGCTGGGTATTATCTACCCTCCTCATTTCCTCTCTTCCAGACTTACTTGTAGCAGAGAATAAATCAACACCATCTCACCAAACACAATCACATATAATTTTAGCACACACATCAACCCACATAAGCAATGCAACATTTTTACAGATTCATCTTCTGGGTTTCAAGAATTGATCTTTCTTAAATCCCATCTATTCTTCTCCATCTTTATGGTCCCCAAATCAGGAAACACTTCTTCTCACTACTTATTTATGCATACTCTTACCTTTCTTTCTTTCTTTCTTTCTTTCTTTCTTTCTTTCTTTCTTTCTTTCTTTCTTTCTTTCTTTCTTTTGTTTTTGTTTTTCGAGGCAGTGTTTCTCTGTGTAACAGCCCTACCTGTCCTGGAACTAGCTCTTGTAAACCAATCTGGCCTCGAACTCAGAGATCTGCCTGCCTCTGCCTCCCGAGGGCTGGGATTAAAGGTGTGCACCACGGGCTCAGTTAATTTTCTTAATGGCTAACAAGCAAGCCAAAACCCTCAGAGAAAAACCCAACTGTTCCAATGTTTACTTGACATATCTGTCAACAACAAGTGAAATGACATTGGACCGGCTCTTTGGGTACCAGTTTTTTCTCTCTAGAGCAGCCATCCGACTGAGAAATACTGTACATTTCCCACTATAACTCATCCAGTAACTTATTGAGCACACCACAGAACACTATAAAAACTGCTTGCTGCACCCTCATAGCTTCTATCTGAACTTTCTTTTGTCTTAAGCTGGCTTGCATTCCATTTCCCAACCTATTCCTTTTCCATCTGACCGCTGGCTTTGTTTTCTGTATGACTTCACCGCATCTCTCAGATCAAAGCATCCCTCTGCTCTCTGTTGGTCATTTGCTACATTGCTGGTGCCGAAGCACTGACAGAGCAGCTTATGGGAAGGAAAATTTATTTTGGCTCCTGAGTTCGGGAGGTAGCAGTCCATCACAGAGGGCAAGGCCTGTTAGGAATTATGATGGCAGGGATGCATGGGAGACTCTTCCTCACCTGGAGATAAGCTAGGAAGCTGAGAGCGAGAGGCCAGGAACCGTTGGTGGCTACACTTTTCAAAGGGCCCCAGTGACCTGTTTCAGCAGCTGGTCCTACCTGGTAGGGCTGCACAGCCCTCAAGATAGTACCACAGGTGGATACCAAGCATTCAAATTCATGAGACAGCAGGGTACATTTCAGATTCAAACCATACAAAGCAAGCTCCCATTCTCTTTTTCCTCAAAATGACCATTCACTCCCTGCTTGTTTGCCACGGCCTCCATAAAAGCTTATTTTGACTACTTATTCCCTAGCTCATTTTGGGTTCTACGCTACTGATGAGGCACTTGAGTTGGATGTCTTTGCCAGGTTCCTCCTGCCACAAAAGGAACTGTGGAGCCGGATGTCTTTAGTCAAATTAATTCCACTCTTCCACATTTTTCATTAAACTTTAGTTGGAATGATTATGTCTCTTTGAATAGCCATTGCTTGTGCAGTATCTCAGATGTTACTTTCTTCTCTGGTTATATTGATTCTGGGAAACAGTCAATTAAATTGTATTAATAGATTTTCTTTAGAAACTATTAAACACGTTCCCAGGAGAGAGAACCATCCTGAAGTTCAGGATGCAGCATTGTGTAGCTTCATGTAGAAACCTGTGATATAGAGAGTCAGAGTCAGGGAGAGGAACAGGATGTTCAATTAACGGATGATGGGATTTCTTGGTATAGGGTCTCCCAGTAGAAGAAAGCAGAGGTAAAAAGTGCCAGGCACCTTACTCTTCAGAGAGTGAAATGTCTATGGAGATAAATATCCTGCCCCTTCCCCCCCACCTTACATGGTGACCAATGATGACCACAACCGTGACAATGATAGCAATGATACTGTTGGATTCAAGACAGCCCCTTCAGGCTGACAGCCACACTGCCTACTTCTCCAGTCATCCTTATTACTCTCTCAAAGCACTTTGTTATTTTCCTTAAAATCATTGAACACAATTAATAATCGTACATGTGTTTGTTTAGCACAATGTCAGAAACATAAATTCTCTGGGGATCGAGTCATTGCCCAGTCTTATGAAATGGCAGATTCCAAAGAAGCCACAGAGATTTCTGTATCTTATAATTCGTGCAGTTCCTATAAACCCTCTTAACAAAAACACGCACATCTGGATAAAGCTCAGTGTTCTTTATTCATTTCCACTGATATTCCAGGGGAGAGAATTTCTTTGTCACAACCTGGAATCTTACATACATTCAACAGCAGTCCCGCACTGAACTTTCCTAGGGCACCCTTGTCACTTAGGAGTGAAGAAGGTCTAAGAGAAGGTAGTTATACCCAGAGCTCTGCTCCTGTGCAGTGCGTAGGTACAGGTTAAATGCCTTTTATTTTTATCGTCATGACAGACTTTATGACTGTAATAAAGATGTGAGTGGTTTCTCACTGAAAGACAAACATCAGAAAGAGAGAGGTGGGATCCATTCTAAAAGCCAGTGGCTGCTGTCAGGTGTAATTTAGTGCTTAGAGCTTTGGTGGCTGAGCCAGCCCTTTGAAGAGGAGAGCAGGCTCCTTACACCATCATGGCCGCCTAGCATCCACTCATGTTTGTGCAGTAGTCTGTAGTGCTGCTCAATGAAGGCAGGAAGCCTGAACTTGGTAATTGAGAATGAATGTCAAGTAGTGTCAAGGCGCCTCGATTCATAAGGTTGATAACTCCTCCTGTGATTGCATTTCCATTTTTACAGCTGCTTCAGAGGCCAAGTTTGCAGCCTTGTTTGGGAAAGTATATATATTACAGAACTCTCAGGGCTGCCTGCCTGAGAAGAAGCTATACTCAAAACAATGATTTCTGAGGGTTGTGGAATTTTCCAGCTATTATAGAGACCAATTTTATAAAATCTATGAAGAAGTAGCAAGAAAGAGAAAGAAATTATTGTAAAAACAAGAAATAAAACCAGTAAAGTACATATTTTGATACTATTCTAGTAATCATAAATTTAATAATTATTAGTCCTGACAGTATGTTTCTTTGGGAGAAATGAAATTAAACTATATGAATGATTCAACAGTGGTATTCAAATTCTAAAATGTTTTGGAACTACAATTGTTTAGCTGTAAATATACATATATTTAAATATAAACATTCCTATGTAGCATGTATTTAAATGTAAACATTCACATATATGTATATGCATACACACACACACACAAACACACATACACACACATATATATGTCTTAGCATAGAGCCCAGCTCAAGGATCAATGGCTATTTCTGTAGCGTGCCAGATAATAACTATGGTAGATGGTACAGACAAAATGACGTCTGTGGCAATTGCTTCCTTCTGGCATTGTACAAAAGCGGTGTGCAGATGAGTAAGTGTAGCAATGTCCCAATGGAACTTTACTGTAGATATAAATTTGGATTTTGTGGGTCATGAATATTTTTCTTTTTTATTAGCTTTTACTAAACTACAAAATTTTCTTACTTTGTGTATGATACAGCTAACAGGTAGTATGATGGGTAATAACACACAGATTCCAGGTGTGACATGTGATAGATATATGTTTTTGTGTCTGAGTTCCTTTTTTAAAATTGTGTATTTTATCAACGAGTATATGGTTGACCATAGAGACCAGGAATAGAATTATACTTAGCAAGATCCATGATCCATGCTTTATGCAAGCTTCTGAGCTTGGTAGTAGTGACACCTCAGAGATTCATGGTAGCACAACCCTGGTAGGTGCCCTGGTGGTGGGAGACCGCAGAGGGTGAGAGACAGACAGATACACCATGTGGAGAGAATTTAGGTATAGAGTTTATTTAGTAGGTATTGGAAAGGGTATAAGGGTAAGGGGATTATGGAAGGAAGAGATAGAGATAGAAATAGGTGGGGGGAAGGAAGAGGCAATAGATACCTCTTCAGAAGAGGGACAGATGGAGAGAAAGAATGGAGAGAAGGCAAGAGATCAGCTTGCCTGGAGTGGGGGGAGCTTGTCTCTTAAAGGGACAGGGTACCCAGGTGACAGGGAAGGTCAACAAACTGATAATACCTATTTTCATTAACAACTTATTTCTCTCTAAGAGTATAGGTATAGTCCATTGTTACAGCATTTTGCGAGTATACACAGGTCCTATGTTGAATCCTGAAGCAACAGCAATAAGAGGGAGGGAGAATTTGTTTCATACACAGATAATTCTCTGCTCAAAGTTATTAGTTAAAAAGGCATTGGGGACTGGAGAGATGGCTAAGGGTTTAAGAACACTGGCTGCTCTGTTAAAAGACCCATGCTCTATTCCAGCACCCTCATGGTAGCTCCAGACCCAGGGAATCTGATACCCTCTTCTGGCCACCGCAGGCACTGTGCACACATTATATACAGACATGCACACAGGCAAAACACTTATACACAGAAAAAGAATTGAAAAAGAAGAAAAGAAACATGAGCTCAGGCTAGAGTATAGTTAGTTCAATTGTAGAGTGCTTGCTTGCCCAAGCCCTGTGTGCAATCCCCAGTGTTATATACACAAACAAACAAAATGATAAAAGAAGCATGAACTGCCTCAAGGACAGTTCCCTGATCTCCCCTCTCCTTTCCTAAAGTCCCTCTGATTATCCTGTATTGGTTGAGGCAGAAGTGCAGCAGATGCCACTGCGGTATGTGGGAAAATGCAATTGGTCAAAAACACTTGCAGTTTCTCTGAAGTCAGAGACCTTTTTTCCGAGAAGGTGGTGAAGGTCAGAGAGTAATGGGCACAACTGTGGAGTTAAAGGTTTAGTTAAATATCACAGGGTTCCTTCCAAGGCTCTGTCTACCCTTTCCCTTGTTCTGTTTCCATAATTATATACAATCAGCCAGCTTAACTTTTCTTACATTGTAAACTTTTCCTCTTTAAAAGAAATTCTGGATATAAATAATACATTCAGGACATCTGCGGTTTCCTTACTGTCTAGGTTATCAATAATTTGGAAATTTAAAAAAAGGACTATTTCTTTTTTCCCTGAAGTAGAAACCTGAGACTCAAGAGCTTTTTTCTTTCTTTCTTTCTTTCTTTCCTTCTCCTCCTCCTCCTCCTCCTCCTCCTCCTCTTCCTCCTCCTCCTCCTCTTTCTCCTTCTTCTTCTTCTTTTTTAAAAGACAGGGTTCTTCTGTGTATCTCTGGCTGTCCTGTGATGTGGGATTTCCCTCTGTATGCTGTGAATATCATTGGTTAAATAAAGAAACTGCTTTGTGCCTACAGCAGAGCTATAGGGGAACAGAGCTAGGCGGGGAAAACTAAGCTGAATGCTGGGAAAAAGAAGGGCAGAGTTAGAGAGAAGCCATGTAGCCCCCCAGAGCCTGGCAGAACTTTACCCGGTAAGCCACAGCCCTGTGGAGATACACAGATTAATAGAAATGGGTTAAATTCGTATGTAAGAGTTAACCAATAAGAAGCTAGAGCTAATGGGCCAAGCAGTGATTTAATTAGTACAGTTTCTGTGTGATTATTTCGGGGCTGAGCAGCTGGGAACGAGCAGGCAGACTCCTTAGTACAGTCCTGGAACTCTCTCTGTAGACTAGGCTTACTTCAAAGGCAAAGATCTGCCTGCCTCTGCTCCCAAGTGATGGGATTAAAGGGCTGTGCCACCACGCATGATGACAAAGAACTCATTTTCACACTAATTCAGAACATACATCAGGAGACTGGAGCTGCTAAAACGTGCCCCTGAAACTCTTTTCTTGATGATTGAATTGCAAGATGGACTTCTAGTTTGTCCTTATGGAAGGGAATTAGTATTAGTACAAATGGCAAAGGTAGCATGGGACCAGACACTCAAGAGTAAATGCTACTGTCGCAACTGAAGTTTAAAGACTGAAGGGCAGCAGCTTTGGGATGCTTAGCAGTTCAGAGAGTTCATAGAGATTTTGAAGGGGTGTGTGTGCAGCACTTGCAATCCTGTTGTACTGACATTCTTAAGTCCAAGAGAGCAAGGGACAGAGGTCATATTTGCTTTAGGAGCACTTAACGTGCAGATAAAACCCGAATCAAGGATTTGTATAAAAGTTTCAGGCCTTTATTTACATATTTCCAATCACAGATTCAGTTCATTATCTCGAGCTTCCCTTCGCGAGTAACAAATATCCCGAGAGTTGAGGGGCTCTTTCATTTCCCTTGGATGTCGGGCATTGTTCAGGTGCCCGGGACTACTTAGCATTTCTATGACACTTTAAAGACTGTTTTCAGACTTTGGGTGGCTAACAAGCTGCAGACTGAGATTGGGACAAAACAAAGGATCGTAATCTGATCAAAATGGTGGTGCTGAAAGGCTCCTTGCTTTTGAATACGATGATCTAATGCTAAGAAATCGCAGCTCCTTGTTACTATACATGGACTGTAACCTCTGCAGATCTTATTGTCTTGATAAAATTCAGAGGGCCATAGGAGGAAATTTAAAGGATTTTTTTTTTGTCTGCAAGTTTTTCTCCCCACTCCCACCCTGAACATTTTAGCTGCAAGTACAGCTTTATAGAAAACTGGGTGGTTTACACTAGCTACAAACCACACTATCCTGGTATGACTTAATAGTTCTCTATGAGACACACAGGCTGAGCTAACTCTAGATGCTGCTCTATGGATAGATGCCTTCCATCCACCTTAGGAGTTGTAATATTCTTTACTGTGAAATGTTGGTAACAGTGCCCCATAGAAAGTTTTCACTAGGTCTCTGACCCTCAGATAAATTAAGTGAAGTTAGCATTCAGAGCTTCTTTGATGTCTTAATCCATGCTCAGTCCCTTCCTACCAGCCTTCTTCAGCACTTCGGTCTATATGCACCTTTATTTTGAAAGTGGTTTCTCTTATTTACCGTAACAGCTTTAGGATAGATTCAAGAGAGTGCTATGATTATGTTGAGTCAAGAAGAATCCTAACTTTTTTTTAAAAATAGCTTACTTGGGAATCAGCTAAACAAGTCCTAATTGAAACAAATCAAATGCTGGGCAGACTAATAAATCAGTTTCTCTTCCCTCTTCAAAGATAATCTCTTTTGATAGGACAGTAGATTTAAAGAGAGATTAAGCTTAGTGTTTAGAAGAAACCAACATTTATTATCTATTATTTATATTTACCTTTATGTTCTGTTCTTTGGGTAGCATGGGTGGTTGTTTTATTTTTATTATTATTTTTATATCCTCATATTCTTAGTGTGTAAATGGAGGCTTTCTCTTTGGGTCCTCCAAATACTACCCTGTAACAATGATACAGTTGCTGCAAAACAGGCAGGCAAACTCAGCTTTGATGTGGATGCAAGCACAAGGTAGCTCTTAGCTATCAAAAACACCCTTCCTTCCTTCCTTCCTTCCTTCCTTCCTTCCTTCCTTCCTTCCTTCCTTCCTTCCTTCTTCATTTCTTTCTTCTCTTGGCTTTTTCTCCCTTTTCAAAAAGAAAACTTAAGTAAAAATTGGAAGATGCTGCAGCTGCTGAAGGCTCTGAAGCCCGTTGAGCAAGAAGAGGGCCGTTGAATAATGCAGACAAGATAATGACCTGCAGACAAATGCTCCCCAAAGGCTCCCCGCTGGGCAGAGGGTATGCACACTCAGAGGCTGCATTTATTACCCTAAATTCCTTTGCGGTGACCTCCAATTTCTTGGAAATACCTGAGATGTTTAAAAACATCTTCAATCAAAACCAAGCTTGCTCATCACTTCTACCTTGGCTTCTGAAAACTACATAGCAAAGCCACGAACCTCAAAAGATTCTCTTAAAAAAAAAACTGAAAATCAACCAAGAAAGCAGCCGTATGTGTTAACTGAGGTACAAACGTGTTCCCTAGATGACAGGAAAGCATTTAAGACAAAAGGCTTTCTTGCATGCTGGAAATTGCCATAAAGTTAAAATACACCCCAAGGGAGCAGACGTGACAAAGAGCTCTAAGAGCACAATCAAGTCCTAACCAAACAGGGCTGGTTCCCAGCAGACATGCAAGGGAGAGAGATACACACCTCCTAGGTTGTAAATCCCTCTTGGAGGCTGGGAATATAGTTATAGCTCAGTTATGGGTGATTGCCTATGATGTGTGAAAACTGAGTTCCTACTCCAGCAGTGGGGAGGTGGAGGCAGGAGGATCAAAAGTCCAGGATATGAGATATGAATGAGTTAAAGTAAGCATTAATTTAAGGTTGTGGGTTCTTTTTTTTAATGGACAGAGTCTTGCTATGCGACTCACTCTGGCCTCCGATTGCAACCTTCTGCCTTCAGCTTCCCAAGTGTTGAGATTACATGTGTAAGTCATCATATCTGACAGTTTTTGATAAAAAATTCTTTGTAACTAATTAAAATCCTATATAATGTCACAGTCAGATTCAGTAAGAAGTTCACTTTGGGATTAAAGAAACTATTCCCTAAAGGAAGAAAAGTTTCCAAATTCGTAAGTAATAAGTTTAGAATTCTAGACCATCTCACTTACTTATAACATGATCTGGTCCAAGTTTACTTTTTAAACTGCACATTGCTCAGATTTTTAGTAAAACAAAACCAACAGAATCCTGACTTTAGAGCTCAGTTACTATGACCTCGCTGCTAATTCACCCGACTGAGCAGAGCTGAGCTGTCTCTTAAGTGTGCCAGTGTGGTAACTTACAGTAGCAAAAATTCTGCATGTCTTTGTTTCCCAAAAGATCCTTCTCTAAATGTTCATTTGCTTCCTTTGAGGACTTATATGTGTGAATAATGAAGTGGGATTTAATGCATTAGTTTCTAAAAGGGGTCTGATTGGATGAGATTTAATACAGACTCAAGGTGCTCGCAAGCTATTCCTCCATTTTTCTGAGAAATTCATAGAGGAGGCTTGCAGAAAGTTGGCGAAAGGGATAGGAATCTTAGCAGCAACCAGACAATGGAATTTAGAGTAGCTGAGATGATGTACTCCACCAACCTGCAGTAGATGCTGAAATTACACCTGCCTGGCTAGGTAAGGACTTCAGATGCTCAGTTGAGCCAAAGGCACCTGTAGGCAGAGGCTGCTCGCAGACCCCAAATAATCACATAGAAACTATATTAATTAAAACACTGCTTGGCCTATTAGCTCAGACTTTTTATTAGCTAACTCTTACATCTTAAATTAGACCATTCCTATTATTTCGTATTTTACCAAAAGGCTTATTATGGTTTACTGGTAAGGTTCTGGGGCATCTGTCTCCTTCAGCAGCTACATGGTGTCTCCCTGACTCCGCCTACTTTCTCTCTATATGTCTGTTTGGATTTCCTATCTGGCTTTACTCTACTAAGCCATTGGCCCAAACAGCTTCTTTAATAACCAATGGTAATAAAATATATTCATAGCATACAAAGGGGAATCCCTCAGGTACCTATGACTATATCTAAATGACATTTGCTCTTTCTTTTTTATCTTCCATTTTTTGAATTGTTGCTCTCAACTAGTTGATATCTAATTATTTGAGTCAAACTAATGAACTGACTGCATTGGCTCTTATCATTCAGGACTCTGGTAGTGTCCAAATACTTAGCATGACAATGCATACAAATGCAGTCTCAGAAATTGAGAAGCAGTGAATGGAACTTTAATTGATAGATATGGCTAAGTTTCTACAACCCTTTTACATATAATGTATATGCTCCTGCTAGTTGCATAATTAGTAAATATGACAGAAAATATGATATGTATGCTGAAGCTTATAAACATTAATCTGTTCATTCACCCTTATATAGTTTATTACACTTACTATAACTAGATGTTATTTTAAACAATAAGAAATCTATACCTGATTTTAGCCAAATGTTCCTTGTGCTTTGTTTCATTTTTATTTGCTAGGTAAGTCTCTATCACTGAGTTTCATCCCAGGAAACAAGGATGCTTTGGTAATCATTGCCTACAAGACCTCAGCTCTTGCCAAACTTGTAATGTGGAGAGGACATTATACACAAATGCCTCAAATAGACATTTGTTCCTTCAGTTCACAAACACACATCACATTGCCAGTGTATGCGGAGCAGTGGAGACAGGATAATGAAAAGTCTCTACTGATAATGAGGAGCTCTTCCTATTTGGGCAGACAGGTAGGTAGATAAGGCATTAAATATTTTGTCAAGCGCTCTCACAAGCTAGTTAAACACATGTGCATTTATCTCTACTCTCTCGTAAAAGGAACAAAGAATGCTTGAAATCATAAGAGCAAAAAGATGGTGGGAGAAGAACTGATAAAACAGCTTCACATGAAAAAGAGGATAGAAACCCAGCGTGACTTAGCATAGTAGAAAAGGCTGGGGCCTGATCCATCTACAAGCAAACCCAGTAGAGAACTCTTGATATGACTGGAACTGTTGGTGTCTCAGTCACTGTTGACCAATACAACTTGTAGAAGGGAGCATTTAATCAGGGGCTCTCTTGCAGTTTGAGTGAGTGAGCCCATGATCATCAAGGTGGGGAGAAGGGTGGCAGGCAGTCATGATGCTGGAGCAGTAGCTGAGAGTTTACATCTGATCTACAAGTTGGAGGCATAAAGGAAGTGAGACCAGTCCTGTTGTGGGCTTTTGAAACTGCAAAGCCCACACTTAGTGACACACCTCCTCCAACAAGGGCACGCCTCCTATTCCTTCCTAAACAGTCCACCAACTAGGTTCCAAGCATTCATATAAATGAGCCGGTGAGGGCCATTCTCATTCACACCACCACAGTGTGTTAACTGTTTACAAACACACAGTCTCCTTTTACTGGACTGTTTTCTGTCAAGCGTCAGCTATGGAAGTATACAGCAGATGACAGCTAGTGTTCAGATGCCAACCCACTGGAGGAATGACTCTTTGATGGAGGAGAATCCCATCCAGGCAGGGCCTGCAGGACTGCCAACTCCGGAAACTGTTGCTCGTCTCTGTAAGTTCACGCTATGTATGTCTTACCAAGCACTGTGTCCCCAGCTTCTGGTCACAGTTTTACACCAGACACCTTGAAACTTTGTGTCGCCATGGTTAATGATGCTGTCAATCAATATCGCTTACCCAAGGAATGTGCTAAGACCAATGAGATGTGACCCTTATAATATTTTTTATTGCCTTAAACGTCCTATAAAAAAAGTTTCTTTTTTTGAAACTAGGTGAAAAAAGAAGCAAGGAGAATTGAAACGGAGAATTACAGAAAGATTTAGAACTCCAGAATTGAAACAAAGGAAAACTAGAAGCTAGAGAGGCAGAATCAGAGCTAACGAAACACTAAGGAGCGTGACCCTCAATCGTGTATCTGAGTCTTTACCTTCCAGATAGAGAAAGAGAAGCTCAGTCTCACTTTGTTGTGGACTTCTTCCTTGAATCCTGGCTGTAGCCTTGAGAGCAGACCCTTCAAGGCTACTGCTAGTTTTCCTTCTTGTTGATTTCTAAATGCTTTTTGTATGTTGTGAAAACAAGCCCTTGGTAAAGGACAGGGGTCACCAATATGTTCTCCTAGAGGAAGATCTATCTTTTCATTTTCTTAACTGAATCTTTTGAAAAGTAGAAGATCATTTTAATATTGTTGTGGACTAATTTATGTATACATTTGGGGGTGGTTCTTTCTGTGGATTACTGTTATTTTTCTGTATCTCAAAGTTACATAAATTTGATCTTCTTTTCTGCTACAAGTTTTTATTTTATTTCACTCTGTTAAAATTTGCCCATTATAGTCATCAGCCACATGTGACTCTTGAGCACAAGTGCTACATGTTTGCACAAGCGCGCGCGCGCGCACACACACACACACACACACACACACACACACACACACGGGGGAGAAATAAAAAACTATAATAAAAAAAATCCCGGACAAAAATGAAATAACTTTTAATTTATAGATTACACAGCATGTCAATCTATATGCCGTCAGGACACACTCAAGATTTAAATATTCATTTCTTTGGGAAGGTTTTGAACCATTTTTCATGTTATCGATACATTTCTGTGAGTTCATATACATCTTTTCTCCCTTAATGCACAGAGAACACACTAAATAACTCGTTTATAGTAAATGTTCAGTTTTCAGCCAAGCTAAGAACCACATTGTCCTTTGAGATGCGTGTGCGCTGCGGGTGCTCATGCATGTGTGGAGATCAGCATCCGTTGTCTTCCTCTAGTTCTCTCCACCTGGCTTTTCGAAAGAGGGTCTGTTACTGAACCCAAAGCTCTCCAGTCTAGCTCGGTTGGCTGCATAGTGAGCTCACTGTCCCTCCAGGACAGGCCTGTCTCAGCCTCACAGTGCTGGAATTACAGGTATGAACTGCCATGCTAGGCAGTGGATGCTGGGGATTTGAACTTGGGTCCTCAGGCTTGTGCAGCAAGCAGTTCTCCCACTGAGTCGTCTCCCCACCCACATATTGTTTCTTTAGGCGTTTTTAGTACCATTATAATTAGTAGTTGTCTATGTTTATGAAGGAATTGTCACACAGTGGCTTGGGTGACAGTTCTAGAGAGTTGGGAGTTGGGCATAGCTTACTGGCTTCTTCGTTCGGAGACTCGCAAGATTGTCAAGAGTATCAGTTCGAATATATTTTAACCTGGGAAAGTACTTGATTTCAATCTTATGCAGGTAATGGTAGAATTTATTCGCTGTGGCTCTATGACTACAGGCCCCAGCATTTGCTAGCTGATCTCTTGAAGTGACCCTCAGTTTCTAGATTCTTGCAATTGGGTTTCTTCAAATATGATAGTTTGCCTTATTATCTACTTTGATGTGTCATGATGGAGTCCTATATAACATAAAGTCATGGTACAGAAGGTGGGGTTCATTATCTTTGCCATGTTCCAGTCACTAGAAGGAAGTCACAAAGTCCGCCTCTGTGCCATGGCAGAGGATTGTCCAAGAGCATGGACACAAAGGTGGAAACCAGTGGAGGCTCCTATTGTGTGCCATATGGGTGTGTAAAAATAGTTTAACAGATGGGACTTGATAGCTTATGTTATACAGGCATGGCATTTCACCTGATAGTTTTTTTATGCACAAGTGTTTAGAATGTTTTTTTTTTTTTAATTTAACAGTAGTTTTTGACTGAACAGCTCATAGTCCCACTTTGCTCTAATTTTCAAAGATTCAATGTGTTAATTTATGTGTATGTATGTGCGGGGTTCCTGAGGAAGCAGGAAGAGCGTTTGAAATCCCTTGGGGCCATGTCTCTGCCCGCCCTCCCCATTTGGCTCAGTCTTTACCATGCATTTGCTGACTGTGCTGTGGAGTCCGTTTCAGCAGCTGTGCCTGGTCTTCGTTGTATTTGCAGTACCTACCTAGATAGTGAATAACCAATGTCCAAATGACTTCTCTGAGCATTTAGAACTCTACCGTTATATATGTTAAAATTATATCTTAGTTGTTCTCCCCATCAGAACCTCACACACAGCTCGTTCTCGATACTGTCAGTGAGGTACAAGATGAGCAATGAAAAGTAACCTTCATTCAACACCAGCCTGAGTGCTGTGTACATTAAAACCTTTTGGTTCTCATAGCCCTAAGAAGGTGTAGGTAACGTGGATCAGCAGGTGAAGGCCCTGCAGAGCAAGCCTGAAGACCCTAGTTCTCTTCCCCTGGCCCCATGTGGTGGAAGGAAAGAATTCACACACACACACACACACACACACACACACACACACACACACACACACACACACACACAGAGTAAACAAATAAATAAAATATTACAATTTTTTTTCACAAAAAGTCTTAAGGCAACTTCATATTTAAGAACAGCGAACGCCTCCCAAAATGCTATGTTAAGGTTGGCAGTCAGCAGGGCTGAGCCATAACCCTAGCACTGAATCTCTAAAACCTTCATGATCAGAAACTACTTACTTTCTCCCTCTATCACGAGATATGGGCAGCCTCAGTAAACCCTAACGTTAACAGTAAACCCTAACGTTAACAGTAAAATGCCTTCTTCCCTTTGACCTCAAGGTGCTCAACAGGTCTTCGCCCTTTGCATAAAAGTAGCCTTTCATATTTAAACCAGGCACAATTATTTCACACAGCTCTTAAAATGTATTTATAAATAATCATGCATTCAGACATAATAAGTCATTTAGGACGGTAATTAGTCATTGTCAAGTCCTGGCAAACAGCAGGATCCTAATTGGAAAGCAGTGTTTGCCCTACTTGTGCCTCAATGAAACTTTCAGAGAAGGGCAGCATGTGCTTCTTAATCTGTTTTCCTAACAGCGAGTCGCAAATCAGTGAAGATGAGGCTGGTGCGATGATGGATTAATATGCACACTGACAACTTATAACCGTGCAATCGCTTAGGGAATTACTATGCCACCATATCCAAGTAATTATATGTTTTAAGTGATTTATCTCAATTTGTTAATAATACATTCCTAAAATGGAAATAAAAAGAGAGAAATGCAAATAGCGTGTTATACCAACTTTATGTTGAACTTATTAAGAGGTTGCCCTTTTAATGAAGAAGTGAATGAATTAAGAGGTTTGTTATGAATAAGCATTCTTACTACTTGTTAAGTATTTGTCATGGCAGACCTGTCATAGTCGTTCTAATTATGATTAATAACTTATCTAGAATTCTATTTTCATTCACATTTCAGTAACAAATGTAACATCTATTATATGATCAAGGTTCATGAAAACAGGATGATTTTTCTGATGACCTTATATTGTATTCATTTTGCATTCATAGTGAACAGATTTCTCTGAAATGAAAGTTAACCTTATGAATCCTGTAATTTTTAAATTTCCTCTTATCATTGACATGCATAGTAACCCTTTGTGTGGTTTAAAATCATGGCTGTGTACTCAAGACAAATGAGAAACCCTAACATTTTGATTATCCTCATATATGCCCAGAGACTCTGCTGGAGAGTGATTTTTAAATTGTAAAGATTATGTTTAATATGCTATGGACAGAGTTTTAGAAATTAACTGCCTCTGTCCATAGCATAATAAACATAATCTTTACAATTTAATAATCTCTAAAACCCCACTAATGGTCTCAATATGGAAGACGCAGGCTTATGAAGTTGAGAATTCATGCATTAGAAGAACATGGAGTCAGATTTTCATTGCAGTCCATAAGGAAACCGTGGCAAACCCAAAGACTTGGTCATTGGGCTTATTTTGTAAAGTAGTGTAATGTGCAATCTGTATCACACAATGTGTGATTGTAGCTCCTTTTCTTTTTATCTGTGCTCCACCTTTTATGCTTGCTTCTCCCTCTTCAATTTCTCTGTCTTTATTTCTTCCTCCCCTATTTGATTCTTCCTTTCCCTTTTGATTTTATTGTCTTCTGGAGCTCCCTTTTGTTTCCATTGTCTGGGAACACAGTTTCACTGTTTCTATTGTCCTCTCCCCCTTCGCCTCTTCTTCCTCTTCTTTTCTTTTCTTCTCTTTCTTTCTTTCTTTCTTTCTTTCTTTCTTTCTTTCTTTCTTTCTTTCTTTCTTTCTTTCTTTCTTTCTTCCTTTCTCCTCCACCATTCATCCCTTTCAAAAGAGTTTGTATTTTCAACTTGTGTGAAAGGCAGGCTACAAGCCACCTTTCCTTCCATTTCATTGTGCAGCCAGAAGAGTCCTTGCTTATCAACATTGTTGGGTATTAAAATCTCTGAAAAGAAACAAAAATAATAGTGTTAGTTCTTTTCCTATCCTTTTATATTAGCCTGTTTAAGACAAAAATCTCCACAAGAGCTGAAGTGCTATATTAACTGGCTTTACCATGAAAATTAAGCCAATTAATTATTGGCAATAATAGCAATAAAACAATGGACTCAGAAAACCAGATCATTTGTCACAATGTGAAGTCAGCTCTCCTAAGGGCTGGATATCAACAAGGGGCAGCTTCTTTTGAAGGAAGAATTCCTCTGGTCCCCAGAGCCATAGACTCCTTCTCAATCTCTGGTACTGATGAGGAACACTCCACACACAGCATCCTCAAAGCATTTACAGTAAGCCAGGTAGCTGGAGCCAAGTGTATGCAAATCAGAGAAATGATGCCTCTCCTGAGGTCTTCCAAATCACTCAATTCTTGAAGCAATTAACAGATAGTCTATTTCCCCTCAAACCAGATGCATTTACAATTTCTTCATCATTTGAAGCATGTCTTCACACATTTCAGGTTCTCCATTATAAGCAGACATAAGTACTATGCCCTTAATGTTGAGTCTGATGGAATAAAGTCAAACACTTGTGGTATGCAATATTCTAATGTTGTAAAGATCTGATGAGTTTTTCCTTAGAAAAAATAGATCACATTTTAATTACATTTTCTCAGAGGTATCTGGGGGGAAGAAAGGTCGTGTGTTTAAGAGTGTTTAATGTACTTTAAAATTATATCTTCCAGCAGTCTCCAGTACTGATTTAATAGGTCTGATCTTTTGAAATGAATCCTATATCATATTTATGATGATGTCTTATCGAGAATGGAGCTAAATCTAATGAGAGGCAATTCCTTTGATGAGAGTGACAATTACATCACTTGAGCCAACACACCCACCGCTGTCTCACCCTATTGCCTGGTAGCTTTGGAAATACATTTGATGTTTTAATCTCAGGTTTTGCTGCCACCAAAAAGTCAGAAGGAATAGAGATATGCACATAATCACACAAAATAAGGAGGAAATAGAAATCCAAAAGCTGGAGTCATGTTAGAGTTCCTCACCAGTCCGTCATTTTTAACTTCTCCAAAACAGCCCACTTTTCCTCTAAACTTCCTGATACTGAACCCTTTCATACAGGTCCTCATGTTGTGGTGATCCCAACCATAAAATCCCAACCATAAAGTTGCTACTTCATAACTATAATTTTACTACTGTTATACATTGTAATGTAAATATATGATGTGTAAGATAACTGATATGCGACCCCCAAGGGGGTCACGATCCCAGGTTGAGAACCACTGCAACTCCAGTAAGAGAACTGAGCTAATAAAAAGGACCATTTTTGTGTGATATTTGATTGTGTTCTGACAAATCAAGCTTGCTTGGAGTCAGAAGATGGAGCACCATAAACTACACAAGAGGCACTGAGCTAAACTTATTTCCCATTTTCATCCTTTTCTCTCCTCTCTTGGGTTTTATTTCTTTGTCTTTGTTTTGAAGAGGGGAGCATTGGGGAGGCCTAGCTATATGCCTCAGGCTGACTTTGAACTCATGATTTTCCTGTCTCCTTTACCTGCGTGGGGAGGATTATGGACACCATTCTACCTGGCTTTCCCATTTTGCTAATTCTTCTCATTCTTCTACGTGGTCTGTTGTAAGAACCATGAAATAGCTAAAAATGAGAAATGGCAAAGTCCCACACAAACTGGCATGCATGCATAATTAGAGTGAATTATAGAAGATGTAAAATATTAACAAATGTCAGTCTTTGTCAAATAAGATACAATGATGTGATAAAGAGATTTCAATTTGACTTTTAAGGATAACTCGGGCAAACATGGGTAATTATCTCTTAAAATTCTTCTTTTAAGGAACAAGTTTCATAAATGACATTTTGTTTTTCTTTTTAGAATAAACGTTAGAACATGAACTCTCTCATTTTAGGAGTAAAATCTGACTTGCTGCTGTGTAATCATCATCATAGAATGTCTAATAATTTTAAGATTTTTGAAGTTTCTCTTTGTGGTGGTTTGAAAGAAACTAGCCACCAAAGGAGTGGCAGTATTAGGAGGTGTGGCTTTGTTCAAATAGGTGTGACCTTTTGGAGGAAGTGTGTCACAATGGGGGTGGGCTTTGGGGTCTCTTTTGCTTAAGTTTTGCTTAGTGTGACTCTCAGACCATTTCCTGTTGCCTGCAAGAGGTAGAACTCTGAGCTACATTTTCAGCACAACTTCAGCCTGAATGCCACCTTGTCCCACCATGATGAAATGGACTGAACCTCTGAACTGTAAAAGAACCACCCCAATTAAATATTTTCCTTTATAAGAGTTGTCATGGTCATGGTGTCTCTTCATGGCAATAGAAACCCTAACTAAGATGCTCTTGTTGAGAAAATGTAATGGGAAGAACTTGTTTTAGCTAAGTTGATATGATAATGGGTACCGCTAAGAGGAAATTAGACACTGGGCCAATAAATAATTTTAGGATCACCGACCAGGCAAAGCTAAGCAGAAAAAATACAAATCTCACTCAGTTTTTAATATTGTAAATTCTAGGTGAATGTACTGAGTCAAAACAAAAATCTATTTGCTCTGCTCTTGGATAATTTGATTTAAGACAGAGTTTCAAGCTATTCCTTAAAAACAATTCATATGTAATCCTTAGAAGAACTGTAGGAAATGTCACACAGAAGATTGCTGTGCCTTACTTAACCAAAGGGAATTAGACTCTTCTCATCTATCTGCATAGTTAGTATATAAAACACTATATATATATTATATATATAATTACATACAATATGTGCTGTATATTATAATTATATGTAACATATAATTATATACAATACATATAATATATATAATATGCAAATTCCATTCAGTCCCTAACTTGCCATGGAAGCGCAAACATGCTAAGTGGCTGTCTGTCCTTACAAGGGGTTTGAGTGCTTGCTTCAGATAATGAGGCTTTTCTAATGGAAGGTTTTGGTTCCTTGTTATTTTCCTTAAAATATGCAAGAGTCTTTATATACTATTTAACATTATGAAATGGAGATCACCAAGGCTACCCACAGAAAAGATGTTCAGATATTAGCCTGCCATGAAGCCAGATTCCCAACCCAGTTCTCAAAGTATAGGATAAGAAGGGTTCACTCTCGTTTGGAACTATGTTTAGGTTGGACACTGAATAAAGGATCACAGAGAAACAAAAGCTTTATTAGCTATCACTTCCCAAACAGGCTTGATGAACTTTGAGGAAGTCAAAGATTCTAGAAAAGGATGAACTGGGGGCTGGAGAGATGGCTCAGAGCTTAAGATCACTGACTGATCTTCCAAAGGTCCTGAGTTCAATTCCCAGCAACCACATGGTGGCTCACAACCATCTGTAATGAGATCTGGTGCCCTCTTCTGGTGTGTGGGCATACATGGAGGCAGAATGTTGTATACATAATAAATAAATAAATCTTTAAAAAAAAAGAAAAGGATGAACTGATAAATGTGATCACCTAATTGATATTGTATATAGCTTCTAACAACAACACCAATGACAAAAACCCTCAAAGAGTGAGAAAACAGCTTCATTTTGGGAAGGAGTTTTCTTCAGAATTAAAAAAAAATACCACCAGAAAAAAAGACAGTGACACTGAGCCATTGTCTTTGAAATTTTGTTGCTGAAACTCTAATCTACTTGGAAGTCTCTCTTGCTCTCACTCTCTCTGCTCTCTGGAGGTCAGGCTGTCCTCAAACTCAATCCTCCTGCCTCAATCTCTAACTGCTAGAATTACACACATGACCACTAACCAGAGTTTGCTTTCTCTAAAATTTCTAATTTACAAGTCTTAAAAGTATATACTCATCTTTTGTTGCTTAACAACACCCATACTGGCTAATGTACAAACAAAAGAGGTTTATTTGGCCAAGATTCTGGTGGTTGGCAAGTCCAGATGGCACATCTGATAAGGAACCTCAGGCTATGTCACAACATAATGGAGACAGAAATGGATGAGACTGGTCATTTGAAGAAGAGATATTTGTGAGAGCAAGGAAGCAGTACCAGGAAAGAACAGATTCTTTTTCTCAACTCCACTCTCATGGGAAGTGATCGACTCCTAAAAGACCTAACCCATTCTGCTGGACCAGCATCAGTCCCTGCCCAAGGCAGTCATGACACAGTTACTTCCCATTAAGCCACACCTCTAAACAGTCTCACCACCTTTCAATACAACATTGGATCAAGGTACAAAATGACTCTGGTTGGCATGTACTACATCTCTGTGACAATATACATGATAACTTGGTATAGGTAGACGTTATATTATGGTCATCACAATTAAATTGATGTGTTCATCTCTACCCATGGTATACATTAGATCTTGTTCAGCTTATAGATAAAAAATTGCAGCCTTTCTCCAATAGCTCCCTATTTAGACAAATGCAGTGCATTTCTTTCCTAAACATTATTTTTTACCTATATAAGACTTAAATTTAGTTGATACCTTTTATTTCATCTGGCCACTCTTGCTTGGCATGCAAAGGCACTCAAAATTGTAGGTGTTGGCTATAGAGGTAGTGACACAGGACTTAATCCTAGCACTAGGGAAGCTTAATCAGAAGGATCAGGAGTCTGAGACAGTCTGGCCTAGATGAAGAGACCCCGTCTCAAAGAAAAGAATAAAATAAGAATTACTATTTGTGCTGGCTAGTTTTATGCCAAATTTATATAGGCTAGAGTCACTTGAGAAAAGGGAATATCAACTGAGAAAATGTACCCCACCAGGTTGGCCTGTGGGCAAGCCTGTGGGGTTGTTTTCTTGACTGATAATTGATATGGGTGAGTTCAGCTCACTGGGTGCTGCTATCCCCTGAGATGCTGGTCCTAGGTGCTAAAAGAAAGCAGGCTGAGCAAGCCTCGAGTGAGCAAGGCAGTATGCAACATTCTTCCATAGGCCTCTGCTTCAGTTCCTTCCTCCAGATTTCTACCCTCCTTGAGTTCCTGTTCTGACTTCCCTCAGTGATGGAGGAGGATCTTAGAGATGTTAAGATGAAATAAACCCTCTCCTCCCCACACTGCTTTATGTCATGGTGTTTCATCACCGCAAGAGAAACCCTAAGACACTATTATTATCTTTAATTTTAGTATGAAGTTCATCTGCTACAGAAGTGTTAAATATGTAATGGTGTAAGCAAATCACAAAGCCTCAGAAATATTTAAATAGACCTTTGTATAATTTGTGAAGACCTTAATAGTATATTATTAAATGAATAAAGGAGGTATAGAAGTGAATGCAGTAACAGTCCAATTTTTATCTTTTTTCCTCTCTCTCATTTTTTCTTTTTATGCTCATCATAGAGTTCCAGCTGGATTGGATAACCTCATGATACCCATTTCCTGATATTCATATTCTCGTGTAGTGTGTGATCTTTGAACATGGGCCATATCTAGTAATTGATTTCTAATTATTAAGAAATTTAAAAGAACAAAAAACTCTGTTTATTTCCTCTTCAGTCTTCATACTATGATGGAGTGGAAAGGTCCTTGTGGCAAAGCAAAGATTTCAGTCTAATAACCTTCAAGGAAACATGGAAGAAAGTTTAAGTGGGGGAGGGGGAGAGGGTGGGAAAGAAGAGAAAGGTAGTGGGGAGGGATAATTAACACTAAGGATGTTTTAAAAAACTACACAGAAACTTACTATTAAGCTTCACATACATATATACATACATACATTATATATGTATATATATTCATATAAAAGAGTTTAGTTACCCTAAATAGGGGATAATGCTTATCTTTGTCACTTTTCTATTGCTGTGATAAAACACCATGACCAAGTCAACTTATAAAACAAAAGCATTTTATTTGGCTTGCAGCTTCAGATGGTTAGAGTCCGAGATGGTAGAAGGAAGGAACCAACATGAGGAAGAAAGAGCACTGTGAATTGCACAACGTTTTTGAAAACTCAAAGCCCACCCTTCAATGACACACCTCCTCCAGCAAGGCCATACCTTCTAATCCTTCCCAAATAGTTCTATTTCCTAGGGACCAAGAATTTAATATGGGGGGGCATTATCATTTACACTACTGCAGTGCTCCTCACAGAAACCTTAGAATTTTCAAATAAAAGCCTAGTGCCAGATGTGGGATACCTTTCCTCATGTTGTTGGTCAGCAGTGTCTCCGAGAGCCCCAAAAGAATACAGGATATTGCTATCGCTCTTGGCCACCCACCAGTACTTGATGGTGAGAAATAATTACTGAAATGCCATGCACTTTGGTCATAGGACATGGAGAAATCAAGTTGGTACTGATCAAGAAGTTTCCACCTGCTGGTGAGCTCCACAAAGCTACTCTGTTGCTGCCCAGGGCAGGGCTGAGGTGGGGAGGATTCATCAGCAGTCTTGCCTAGCTGTGAACCCTATGAGCTAGAAGAAAGGCGGATATGGGAAGATTTGTCATTGGTATAATTAGGGCATGAATATTATCAGGTAACCAACCACTTTCTGCTTTGATTTAAGGTGCTAAATGGACAGATCATCAAACTACCCTCGAAATTTGTGTCTTAATACTCATATTAGTGCATTGTTCAGACATCACCCTAGATGTTTCTTTATGCAGTAGATGGTATTTAATACAGATCTGTACAACTGGTCAAAGTGCAAAGAATATGTGTCTGTCGAGTGGAGGGTTAATATGACCAAAATACATTTTAAGTGTACATGAGCTTCTCAAACAATTATAAAATTATTACATTAAAAATAAATAATAATAATAAGCATTTATTTATTTGACAGGTTTGTGCAATGTAAGGCCAGATAGCCTGAAATTCACTAATTAGCCAGGCTGACCTCCAACTCTAACGCTTTCTGTTTTAGCCTCCCAATATTAGGAGTACAAGCGTGTGTTACCAAAAGGTAACACTTTCATTTTCTCAGTTGCTTGCTGATTGTTGCACATATGCTTATGTTTTATAGACATAAACTTTCTTGTTCACGGTGGATCAATCTTCTCATACATCGTAGAATTTGTGTGTGTGTGAATGTGTTTGTGTGCATGAGGGAGTGCATGTGTTTGCATTACTAGCAAACTCATGGCCTTGTGAGTGCAAGAAAAGGGCCCTAACCCTTTGAGAGCACCGCAATGGTTTTGTGTCTACAATTCAAAAGGATATTATTCAATAATTTTCTTTTTTGACTGTCTTTGGCAAGATAATACTAGGCTTCATGAAATAAGTTAGCAAGTAGTCTCCCCTATTTTTGGAGAAGATTGTGTGAAATTGTGAATTCCTTAAACAGTTGGTAGAATTCTCAGGGAAACTATTAGAAATTTCTTTGGGTGGAATTACAGATTCACTATTGCTAATAGTTGGAGGACTTTTCTAAGTCTTTTCAAATTAGTTGTTTCTTGATAACGTGTTTATCCAGGAATTGGTATATTATGCATAAATTATTAGACACACGTGTGTTTTTTTCATAAATTCTTTAGAGTGTGTAGTGCTATTCCTTCTTAATTTCTGAAAGTGGTGATTCCACCCTCTCTTGTCCTTCCCCTTCCCTCTCCTTCCCATGACATTAGAGGCTCACTGATGTTACCAGTCTTGAAAGGACTAACATTTTGTCTTAGTGATTATTCCCTAGTTTTTTTCTCTTAAATATCATTCATTTCTGATCTTATTTTAATATTTTCTTCTTCATAGTCTGCTTTTTTCTTAATTGCTAAGGTAGAAAAGAAATTCAGCTTAAAAGTTTTTAATTTTTCCTTTTTTAAAAGAAATATTTATGCATTTAACACTAGAAAGTTCCCTCTCTGTGTTGTTTAGTAATGACATAAAGCATTGGTATGATGTGCGATTCCCCTCTGTATGCTTTAATTACTATTACTGAGTAAAGAAAACTGTCTTGGGCCTGTGCAGGGAATAGAGCTAGGCAGGGAAAACTAAACTGAATGCTGGGAGAAAGAAGGAGGAATCAGAGAGAAGCCATGGAGCCTGCTGGAGCCAGATGGAACTTCAGCCAGTAAGCCATAGCCATGTGGCAATACACAGATTAATAGAAATGGGTTAAATTAATATGTAAGAGTTAGCTAATAAGAAGCTAGAGCTAATGGGCCAAGCAGTGATTTAATTAATACAGTTGCTGTGTGATTATTTTGGTGCTAAGTGGCCAGGAAACAACAAGTGGCCCCACCCCTTACAACATTGTTATACTGTATTTTTAATTTTTATAAATTTTTAAATTCCCCTGAAGATTTGCGATTTGACCCGTGGATTATTTAGCAGTATGTGATTTGTTTTCTAAGTATTTGGAGAATTATTATTCTTTTGTTAGTAATTTCTATTTTGTTTGGTTATGATTAAAAGAAACATCCTGTAATAAATACTTCAGTTCTTCTGTGTGTAAGGATCTGTGCTTGCTCTATGCCCTAGGAAATGATATACTTTGATACATTTTGCATGGCAATCAAAAAACGCAATAAGTCTTACTGGTGTTAACTGAAATAATATAGAAGATTATTTGCCCGTACTAGTTGATGGTGTTACTGAATTGTTCTCTATCATTGCTGATCTTTATCTAATTGTTACATCTATTATTGAGAGAGTGTTGTTGAGGTTAGTATAATAAGAAATTGTATATTATAAATCTATATAACTTATGTCTACATATCCTGTTAATATATAATCAATAAATATAAGGCTAAAATCATATATTTGTCAGTTGGCTCTATTCATTTTTTGTTTGCTTTCTTGTTTGTTTTGAGACAGGATCTTATTATATTGATTAGGTTTGTCTTAAACTCATGAGCTCTCATGATTTTCCTATCCCAGCATCTTAAGTAACTCAGATTATAGGAGTGAATCACCAGACCAGAAAGTTCTATCAGAGTTTGCTTTGCATATTTCTGAACTCTGCTGTTGGCACATATGTACATTAAGGATCAGTCTTGTTTTCTTAAAAGATGGACTTTTATTATTATGTAATGGCCTTCCCTGACTCTGGTACATTTTTTTCTGAAGCCTGATATCTTTGGTACCAATACAATCACATCTATTTTACTTGATTAATATGTATATAATTTATCATTTCCTGTGATTTAATTTTCAACTTACCATGCCATTAGATTTGAAGTGAGTTTCTTGCTTATAATATGTAGTTGAATTATATTTTCTAGTTAGTTTGTGGATCTGTCTTTTGACAAGGATACTTGTAGCACTTATATTCATTGTCAATATTGATATTTTGCTTCTGCTATAGTTTGAATTTAAAATATTCCCCATAGGCTTATGTTTTGATCAATTGGTTCTTAATTTTAGAGAATAATAGAATTTTAGGAGGTGAGGCCTTGCCGGTGAAAGTAGACTAACAAAGGACTTACTCCTGGTCTGGATCCACGCTCTGTCAGCTGTGTTGTGAAGTTTCTGCTACACACTTTACCATCCATGAAAACAGTCATTCCTTCCTAGCATGAGGGACAGAAACTTTTAAAACAGTGATTCAGAATGAGTCTTACTCTCTTAAGTTACTTCTGCCAGATATTTTGTTGGTGACCAGAAAAGTAGCCAGTATAGCTTCAGTCCACCACTGTTGGTTTACCTTGCTTGCCCTCTGCTTTGGGTCTTTCTGTCTTGTCTTTCTGACTCCAGTTTCACAAACCTTTCCCCCAGAATTCTAATTGTTCTATAATGTTTTAGTATATTTCGGCATAGCTCTAAATTTGTTTATTTGTGTGAATACATGTGTGTCTGTGTGCATATGCCATGTGAGCACAGTTTAAGGAGGCTGTGTGAGTATATGTCTCTGTATGCATATGCCATGCGAGCACAGTTTAAGGAGGCTGTGTGAGTATATGTCTCTGTATGCATATGCCATGCGAGCACAGTTTAAGGAGGCTGTGTGAGTACATGTGTCTCTGTATGCATATGCCATGCGAGCACAGTTTAAGGAGGCTGTGTGAGTACATGTTTCTGTGTGCATATGCCATGCGAGCACAGTTTAAGGAGGCTGTGTGAGTACATGTTTCTGTGTGCATATGCCATGCGAGCACAGTTTAAGGAGGCTGTGTGAGCACATGTGTCTCTGTGTGCATATGCCATGTGAGCACAGTTTGAGTGAAATATAGAAACTTTACTTTGTTGCGGATTAGGTCGGTACAATAAATAACCAAGCCAGCTCAAGAAGAACAGTTACATTTTAATGGTTAAAGGGGGAAACTCACGCTATAAGAGTGGGAGGTCCGATGTCCTATCTGTCCAGCAGGCACCTGGGTCCTCCCGGTTTTGCTACCTGGACCCCCGGTAACCACACCCTAACTAGATGTGATTGGTTGATAGAGTTTCCCCATCATTACTTCCTTTAACTTCTCTTGTTTATCCCATAATAATATTGTTTTGAATATTTCATTTAGACAATTTAATACTTTATTAAATCATATTATAAAACTTGTTTCAACTATAATTAAGAAAAGCCAAGAGAAAGAATCTATTTCACTTTTTTATTTTTCTTAACATTTCCTTTTTTCTTTACTGACATTTCAAATTTCCTGATATGTTTTTGTTTGATTGTTTGTTTATGGAATTTCCTTGAACCATTCCTTTGTTTGGTATGTCTGTTTATAGTGAACTTTCTTAGTTTTTCTTCACCTGAACATGTCTTGGTATACTGGGTATAGATTTCTGAATCAGTAATTCTTTATATCACTGAAAAACACCAATGGTCTACGTGGTGACCAATGAGAAACATCCTGTAATTCTAATCTTATTATCTCTTATCTCAATTCTCTTGATTACACACACACACACACACACACACACACACACACACACACACACACACACGCACACGCGCGTGCCAAACTTCAACTCCTGGTGTCTTCCTTGAAAGCTTTCGACTTTATTTTTTGAGATGGGGTCACTCATCTAATCTGGGGTGTGGCTACTGGGACCCCAGGTAGAAAATCGGGAGAACACAGGTACGCACTCTCTCCATGCGGTGTCCGCCAGAGGGATTGGATCACTACTTTGGTAGAGTGAGTTCCCTTTTCCTTTCATTAAAAATACCTGTTTCTATTGAGAAAAAAAAAAAGAGGGTCCTTCTGTATTTGGGTTGCTTTTATTGGTTAATAAAGAATCTGCCTTGGCCTTCTGATAGGGCAGGACTTAGATAGACAGGATAAAGAGAAGAGAATGCTGGGAAGGGGACAGAGCCAGAGAGAGCTGCCCGCCGTGAAGCCTGCCAGGTCAGAGATGCTGAATCTTTCCCGGTAAGCCACGACTAGTGGCAACACACAGATTATTAGAAATGGGTTAAACAAATATGTGAGAGTTAGCCAATAAGGGGCCCTGCGCCGGGAACGCAACCCGAACCCCTCATTGCAACCCTGGTTGATTTGATTAGGCTGGCTGGTCAGGAATGCCAGGGACGGTCTCTACCTCCCTTGAGTTGGGATCACAGGAGTACAATTCCACACCTGGCTTTCTTACATGAGTTCTGGGCATTAGACTTGTGTCTTTATGTTTGCAGAGCAAACACATTACTGACTGAGCCATCTCCCTATCCCATGCTGCTTGCTGAATTTGTAAACTTTGTTGATGCTCAGTTTCTTTTTTAATTCTTTTCTAACAAAAGATCTAGCTTGGCATGGTGGCACATGCCTTTAATTGCAACTCTCAGAAGGCAAAAGCAGGTGGATCTCTGTGAGTTTGGGGCCAACCTGATCTACATAGCAAGTTCCAGGCTTGCCACTTCTACATAATGAGATCTTGGCTCAAAAACTAAGAAAAAACTGATTGCATGATTTTAACTTTTTGTTATATAGTATATTTAGGAATTTTATTCTACTTTCTGTCTGCTCTTCAGAGTAATGTCTGTTATTGTATCTATTATTATGCCACTCACTGACACCTTTCCTAATCCCATGCACCTCTGTTCACCTCATTCTAATATAGAACCCATTTGCTGAACTTTCCATTTCAGCGAGAGCGTTTTCATTGCTAAAATTTCTATTTGATTCTTCTTTACCTTGTTTACTTCTCTGATGCAGCATCCTAATTATATTTTTAGACTCAGTCTCACTATGAAGCCCTGTCTGGCCTGGAACTCACTATGTAGATCAAGCTAGCCTTTAATCATAGAGATTTACATTCTTCTGCCTCCCAAATGCTGGGATCAAAGGCATTTGCCAGGGTACCCAGGGTACCCTTTTCCCATTTCAAGCCTGTGTGATTCTGGACCTATTGACAACTTTTGATAGTCTTTTTTATACATTTTTAAAATCCTCCTGATAGTGGCCATGAGCAGCAATTTTTTTCAACTGAAACCTGGATTTATTATTATTATTATTATTATTATTATTATTATTATTATTATTATTACAAGGCTCTGAATCTTACTTAAACCCTGTTTAAGATGGCCACCTTTCTGCAGCATTACTCGGAGGACTAGAAGGGCATAAAATCATGTGACAAAGAATCACAGTGCCCTATTATTGACATCAAGATGGAAGGCTTTCTTGCTTCCACTGGGCAGGTGCAGGAATTTGGGCTCCTCATGTGGTTTCCACTGACACCACTGTTGGGGTTGCTGTATTACTGCTGGTTACGAGCCAAGCAGTGAATCTTCAACAACGTCTTGTGACACAACACCACTCACCAGTGTGCGGAGACAAAAAGGTCCCCTTGTTCCTGCAGAGTGAGGTCCAGGTCCAGGCTCCCAGCAGAAGTAGAGAGGAAAGGTCTTATTAGGAGCTATTGTGAGTGAAGGCTCCTGAGCCTCAGCTGGCCTTCTTAGACACTATCATAGTGAGGTATTGCAACGCTTGGGCATAGCCTTTCAAGGATAGAAAAAGAGACTGCACATTCAGTCTTTGCCGATGAGGTTGTGATGGATCATAGGTTGTGTTTGTCTGTTTGTTTTTGTTTTTTGTACTTGGTTGGAGTAGAGTGGTTTTCAACATTCCTCCCCTCCATGTCCCATTTTCTTAGGCTGCCCCATGAACCACTATGGCTAGAGAGGCAGGTTTTTCCTTCTGCCTGTTGGTGTTTCTGGGTCATAGCCTCTTCTTCAGCTCTGACTCTGCAAAGTATACGGCAGAAAGAAAATCCAAGAGACTCGTCCCCAGGTCATTCCTTTGGTTTTAAGATCCCTAGGTACTCTGCCTTCCAGTCCTTGCCTCCAGAGTCACGGCTTCTTTAGCTAACATACAACAGCCAGGAATTTTAGCTGTACTTGACAGGATGAGTAGGGAGTTGTAGTTTTATTCTACATCCTGGAAGCTGAGCTTCTCTGTGCATTCTATCATGACTTTTTCCAAATCTATTTAGATAATTTTTTTTGAGTTTTTGATACATGGATTTGAATTGTGGGTATATTACTGCTCAATACATATGCTAAAATAGATTAAAAATGAATGAAGGGTAAAATATTCCAAAATAAAATTTAAAATGTGTCTATAATAGGTTATAGAAATATTTATAAGCAAATTATACAAAATTCTTTTAAAGGAGCCACAAGTACATATCCTAATTGATCTTTGCTGTACCTATTACCTCAAAGCCATGTGCACTGAAAAGTGCAATTGTCAAGTCATATACAAGTCATATACATTATTCTCTACTTCTTCCTGCTCGACGGCATAAGCAAGTTCTGTTCTCAGCAACAGGTTCTTAGCATTAGGTTGCAGACAGTAACCAATTACCTTAATGTTATCCTGTGATGTTTGGGAGTGGTCTCTAGGACCCCTTTGGCCAATGACTCAACCAGATGTAACCCGTTTCTGGTACTGGAGATTTTACTCGATGGCATAAGATTTCTAGTTGGACATTGTCGCCTCTATTACATAGTGACCCCATGTAAATGCCTTTCATATATGTATATGTTTTAGGGAACTTCAACAGTAGTAGGTTTCCATACTTTTTTCAAATACCTTTTAGTGTTAGCCTTCCTTTACCCTTTTCTCCTATCGCCCTCCTATTTAATCCTTCTATTCTAATCTCCCCTTTGTCTCTCCGGAACACGGTATTCTAATTCTCTTTCCTTGGGAGATCCTCTCATCTCCGCTGGTTTCAACTAGCTATCTAACTTCTGTGTTTACTCAGATTGACACACACATTATCTAAAGCTTAAAAGCCAAGGTTCATATATAACGGAAAATATTAACACACATTTTTAAAGGATTGTCTATTGTCATATTTTCATTTTCTGTTTCCCTATTTCTCTATCAGCTGAAAATCCAATTTAGAAGAACAGCACCCAGCATATTCTACTTCTTTGCTCGTCGCTGCTTATATAAAATCCTTACTAAAATGGGAGTCTGAAGTGGCCCAGAGTGGCCCATACTTGTAACCCTAGCTCTCAGAAGGCTAAGGTAGGAAGATTGTGAGTCTGAGGACAGCTCGAGCTGTATACAAGAACCTGTCTTAAAAATAAATATAAAATAAATGTAAAACGGTGGCTAGATTCTTGTAGCTGCTCTGGGCAAAAGTACTGCAGTTCTTGATTCCTCTCTTTCTGCCTGCTCGTCTCTTTAGCTGTGCACCCGAATACCCGTTCTATCTTTCCTTGGCTGCCCTGTGGTCATCACCAACCACCTCTCCCATAGGAAATTTCTCCTTCATCCTTCCTTTGCCTTATCTTTGCTGTTGTTGTTTCCTTAATTTTCTCTGCCTGCTGAGGTCTAGTCTGCTTATATAAACCAGGGCAGGATGGGAGTTATGCTTTGTTCACCGCTTTATCCTACAACCCAAATCGATACCTGACATACTGTAGAGACTCAGTAAATGCTGTTGAAGGAATAGATGAATAAAGGAATGGGGAACACGATGTGCAGATAGCCTCGGTGAAGATGACATTGTTTCTACACTTTTCATTTTAATTTGTGATATATATCTCTTGTTTTGTTTCAGGTGAATGTTATGAAGACAAAAGGTAAGTTTTAAGATATAAAATTAAATTCCCTGTCTAGAGAGCTAGACTCCAATGTTTGTACCATCTACCAAAATGAAGATTTGGCCCCACCCTGATATGCCATGTATTATGTAGTTATGGTATATGTTATGAACGGTATGCTAATGAGGAGCAGGGCTGAGGATGCATAGCGGGTTTAATTGCAAGTCATTGCTGCCATTGAGTCCAACCTTTCTGCATAGAGCCATTTATCAAGAGTGACAGCCAAGAGAGGGGGCGCAGCAGATCCTTCCAGGATCACTCTCCCCTTTGCTTGTTCCATCCTGTCATTCAGTTTACAGTCCTCTTTGTAGGCTACAAGCATTCCCAGAGGATATATTCATCACCAAAGGAAATGCTGGAATGACATCAGCGGCAGCATTTACAACTCTGTGCTGTGATCCAATAAATAATGTGTGTTCAATGCATAGAAGCCTCAAAACCTCTCCCAGTGCTACCAAGAGCCAGCAGGGTTTTCAAGCCCTGCCCTTACCTGGGAACTAGGCAGCATGCAGAATCTTGAACCTCACATCAGGCCTGCACTTTTAACAAGCATGGGGTTTTAAGTAGTTTGGGTGGATACTGAAATTTGAAAAGCACAGGTCTCCAGAAGATGTGAGTAATGCCCAGGATGACCATTTTGGTTTTGTGACAGGGTCTCACTATGTAGCCTTGGTTAGCCTGGAGCTTGTTATGTAGACCACGCTGACATTGAAATCACAGAGATCTACCTGCTTCTGTTCCTGAGTGGCTGGGGTGAAAAAGTGTGCTGTCACTGAGAATACTTGAAGTCAACAAACTAATGATTTACAAAGTCAATTTTGATGAGGTGTTTTTTGTTTTTGTTTTTTTTTTTGTGAATTACTAATTTCAGCCAGTCTTTGGAACTCTGCCTCTGATGCAGCCTGGTTAACGCGAGAGAAGGCAGAAATGGAGAGTGTGTTTGCACTGTGGTAATCAGGAGCGCAGTTAGGTGGCCACACACCCCCCCAGCTGCGACTTACCTCTTAACTGTGCACTAATGTGCCTGGACATTTTTGTTTGAACATGTTGAACAAAGAAAAAAATTACATTTTGAAGGAGTAACAAGTTGTGAGGATTTGAGAAGAGAATTCTCTAAAAAAAAAAATTATTCTCCTTAGAAAAATTCTAAAAAGCATGCACAAAAAGTGGACATTAACTAAGAGGATTCTATATCCCTTCCCTAGAATCCTGGCAGCCTGTGGAGGATGGACCAGGAAACACTGAGTGGATCATCTTTCTTTAAACAACGAGTGATTAAGAGGAGTTTGCTTCTAGCAGTTCTAGCTCATCCTAGAGACATGTACTTTAAAACTGTCACTGTCATTGGTGTTTTGGATTTTCACCATTCTGACTGGTGTAAGATGGTATCTCTGAGTTGTTTTGATTTGCATTTCCCTTAAGTGTCTTTCAGCCATTTGAGATTCTTCTGTTGAGAATTCTCTGTTTAGTTCTGTACCCCATTTTTAAATTGGATTATTTGGAATTTTGATGTCTTGAGTTCTTGAGTTCTTTATATAATTTGGAGATCCATCCTCTGTCCAATGTGAGGTTGGTGAAGATCTTTTCCCATTCAGTTGGCTGCTGTTTTCTCTTATTGACCATGTCCTTTGCCTTACAGAAACTTCTCATTTTCAGGAGGTCCAATTTATTAATTGTTGCTTTCAGTGTCTGTGCTACTGGTGTTATATTTAGGAAGTGGTCTCCTGTGCCCATGCATTCAAGGCTACTTCCCACTTTCTCTTCTATGAGAGTCAGTGTGACTGGATTAATGTTGAACTCTTTGATCGTTTTGGAACTTGAGTTTTGTGCATCAGAATAGATATGGATCTATTTGTATTCTTCTACATGTTGACATCCAGTTATGCCAGCACCATTTGCTGAAGATGCTTTCTTTTTTATATTGTATAATTTTAGCTTCTTTGTCAAAAATCAAGTGTTCATAGGTGTGCGGATTAATATAGGGGTCTTTGATTCAATTCCATTGGTCTACGTCTATTTTTATGCCAATACCAAGCTGTTTTCATTACTGTAGCTCTATAATAGGGTTTGATGTCAAGGATGGTGATGCCGCCGAGAGTTCCTTTATTGTACAGGGTTGTTTGGGCTATCCTGTTTTATTGTTTTTAATTTTTTCCCATATGAAGATGAGTGTTGTTCTTTTGAGGTCTGTGAAGAATGCTGGAGAATATTTGGAGTAAGGATAACACTCTTCCATTGTTAGTGGGAGTGCAAACTTGTACAGTCACTTTGGAAATCAGTACGGCGATTTCTCAGAAAATTGGGAATCAATCTACCTCAAGACTCAGAAATACCACTCTTGATGATGCACACTCATACCACAAGGACATTTGCTCAACTCTGTTCATAGCAGCGTGATTCGTAATAACCAGAACCTGAAAACAACCTAGATAACCCTCAACCGAAGAACGGATAAAGAAAATGTGGTACATTTACACAATAGAGTACTACTCAGTAGTGAAAAACAATGGCGTCTTGAAATTTGCAGGCAGATGGATGAACCTAGAAAAAAAAAACCCATCCTGAGTGAGATAACCCATACCCAGAAAGACAAACATGATATGTACTCACTCATAAGTAGATATTAGGCATAAAGTAAAGGATAACCAGCCTATAGTCCATGACCCCAGAGAAGCTAGGTAACAAGTAGAACCCCAAGAGAGACATACATGAATCCCCTTGGAAAGGGGAAATAGACAAGATATCCTGAGAGAATTGGGAGAGTGTGTCTGGGGGGCGCAGAGTGGAAGGGGAGGGAGAGGAGAGAAGGGAAGAGAGGAGGAGAACATGAGGGAATGGGATGGTCGGAATGGGGGAAGGACAGAGAGGTAAAACAAAAAAAGAAATATCTTGATTGAGAGAGCCATATGGGGCTAACGAGACACCTGGCACTAGGGAAATTCCCAGGAATCCACAAGGGCGACCACAGCTAAGACCCTAAGCTATAGTGGAGAAGGGGCCTGAACTAGCCTTCCCTGTAATCAGATCGACGAATATCTTAATTGTTATCATAGAAACTTCATTCAGCAACTGATAGAAGCAGATGCAGAGATCCACAGCTAGCACTGGGCTGAGCTCCCAGAGTCCAGTTGAAGAGAGGGACAAGTGATAATATAAGCAAATGGGCCAAGGCCATGATGGGGAAACCCACAGAAACAGCTTACCTGAGCTAGTGGGAGCTCACTGACTCTGGACTAACAGCAGGGGAACCTGCATAGGCCCAAACTAGGCCCCCTGAATGTGGGTGACAGATGTGTAGTTGGGGTAGTCTGTAGGATCACTGGTAGTGAGACCAGGATTTATCCCTAGTGCTTGAACTGACTTTTTGGAGCTAATTCTCTTTGGAGGGATACCTTGCTCACTTTAGATATAGGGGGAGGATGTTGGTCCTGCCTCAACTTGATGCACCAGACTTTTTGACTCCTTATGGGAAGCCTTATCCTCTCTGAGGAGTGGATGGGGGTGGAGTGGGTGGAAGGTAGGGGAAGCAAGAGGTGGGGAGAGAAATGGGATTGGTACATAAAATGAGAAAAGATTGTCTTCAAAATAAATTAGAAAAGAAAAAAGACTTGTTGCTTTTCTCTGTAGGTTCATTACTAGACATACTAGAAGAGCTGAAGTCTTCAAAAGCTTATCATTTCTTTGCTTGACAAATGACATCAGATGGCTGTTAATACAAACTATTAAGTGTAATAGTTTGTCTTATTAAATGTACGGGGTTTGTTTTATTTAAGAGTCAATAACCAGCTCTACTTGAGAATCCTAAATTCAGTTTATAAGGAATTCAACTTGGGAAGACGCTGTGCTCTCATACCAGAAGTCTACAAGTTGTAAGATGGCTCAAGAAATAAGAGCTGAGATTCTGTATGTGCACTAGGTCTCTAGGGGCTAAGCAGTACCTGTGGTCAACACAAGGGTTCATCATGTGAGTTCTCTATACAAACTGTATTGGGTCATATTTTATCAGCAATCATTTAATTAAAAATTGGAGCACTCTAGGAGCTTATTGCCACTGTTTAATATTTGCTTTATGGCCAGCAAAGAAAGGGTTGTGGGAACCAGCAATTTTTCTCTTGGGGAATAGACACAATCAGAGCCATCAGCCCTAAGCATACATAAAACAGCATCTAAATCACATTTATCTCCCACCAGAGAACAAGAAATAGTGACTATGTCTAGTGACTATGTCTCTAGAATTAAAAATTAATAGCCATAAAAGGGGACTATAAAGGAGGTGAAAAGGATGTAGGTTTTGTAACAATATACAGGGGCACCTAAGGGGCCATTTATTGGCACATTGAGGTTGGAGAGTTACAAAGATGGTCCATTCCATTTTATGGTTTTTAGATGAAAAAGGCTTGTTTACAAAAAAAAAAAAAGACCTTGAATTGGGTAAACTTTCTTTTGAAATTAAAGGTTCTTAACTTGAATTTCTAGGTCATGTCATGGTGAAATGCATCCAAACCATTGTAAACACTCTTTATTCTATAATGCTTCAGAGAAGTTTTACTGTTTAGTTCTGTGCTTTTGTGGAATCAAATATTGACTCTTTGATAAAGAGTGATTCAGAGATATTGAGTTCTAAACATCAAAATGTTTTAGGAATACAACAACCAATTTGCTTCCTATACTTTCTTATTTTTGAATAACTTGAATATTATATGTTATGGGATATATTGTCATACATATCTGAAGTCATTCCTTTGATGGCATGGTGGTTGCAAGCCTGTGGTAACAGCAATTGGATTACTGAGGAAAGAGGATCTTTGAGTTTCAGGCCAGCCTGGAATATATGATAAAACTCTGTCTCAAAACACTGGAGTCTAAACCGGAGTTCCAATCAGAAGTTTTGATCACTGTATTGCTCAACCCTTGTCAGAGAAGTTTCTTCTTTCAGTAGACAGTAATGAACAGAGACCCATAACTGGATAGCATGCAGAGAGTGAGGGCCTGGAGCAGTTAGCCCTAAATGGGATGTCTCCATTATACCTCCCCTCAAGGCTCAGAGATCTGGGTGGAAGATGGTAAGAGGTGATGGATGACTCCAGGAAAATATTGTTTTCCTGACCTAACAGGGCAGATGCACAGATGAACTCACAGAGACTGACAGCATGCACGAAACCCGCATAAGCTCAAGCCAGAAGAAATCCCAGCATAGAGGAAGGGAAGTGGGCACGAAGTCCCGCCCTTACCCAAGAAGCTATTTACAGTTGGTAGCTTCTGGGAGAGGAAAAACCTCTAGTTTTCTCCAATGGAATGACATTGGATATGTCAACTAGACTTCGGGACAGGTCCCATGTTGAGGAATAATTGGTCAACACAAATTTGACTTTGTGTGTGTGTGTTTCATTTCATTCTAAGAGGGAGAAAGAACAAAGTTGGGAAGGTGTAAGGAAATTGGAAGGATCTGGAAAGAGTTGGGGGGAGGGGAAAGAATACGATCAAAATATATTGTATGAAATTCTCAAAAATAAATAAAACACTGAAAACAAAACTAAATAATTCCATAAGTAAGAGATTCTAAGATATATAAAAATAAGATTGACTCTAAAGGGAAAACCCCTCTTATTTTAAAATAAAAGTAATATAATCATAATGTTTTCCAATTCATAATACAACAAACAGCATTGCATTCATCCAAAGGTGTTTTCACATGCTACATCCTTTAAGACAAAAGTGATCATCATTTTTATTCAGCATAGCACTGGAATTCATGGCAGAGTATACAAGAGAAAGAAAGGAAGGATGGGCATCTCTACTGGAAAGGAAGATGTCAAAATGCTTTGTTTATAGACAACATGGTCTTATGTATGGAACACCTTAAAGCTTTCATCAGAATACTGATGAAACTCATATGGAAGGTTACAGGCCATGAAATCAACGCACAAAAACTTCAGTAGAGTTGCTATGTGTTAACAGTCAGATTTCTGATAAAGAAACCAAAAGAATCATCCCATTTTAAGCACGTATACACATGCACACACACACACACACACACACAAACCGATGTAGGACTAAATTTAATTAAGTGAAAATTCTCTGTAATAAATATACAGAATAATGACGAAAGAAATAAAGATGCTACAAATGGAAATATATCCTGTGTTTATGGATAAGAATAAATAATATTGTTCAGATATTCAGATAACTTCTATCAACATAAGAATGTCTGTCATTCTTCATATAAATAGATAAACTTTACATGAAACCACAAAAGATTTCCAATAGCCAAAGTGGTCTCAACTAAGTAGAACAAAGCTGGCTGAAGCTATCGCATTTTTTGATTTGAAATCAAAATACACTACAAAAGCTACAATAACAAAAGCAGCACATTACTCAGCACACAATAGACACATAACCCAATGACATAAAATGGAAACTCCAGAAATGGCTCTAAGCATTTCATCCAATTGGATGGAGAATCTCTTCAACAAATGATGCAACTAGGAAAGCTATCAACATGCAGAATGAAACCTTCCACTAGTTACTGAAATCATCTGAAGGCCAGTTTAAAACTTACATGTAAGGCCAGAAACTGAAAACATGAGAAGAAAACAAAGGAAACATTTTAAAATGTTGGCCTGGGCAAAGATTGCTTTCTTTCTTTCTTTCTTTCTTTCTTTCTTTCTTTCTTTCTTTCTTTCTTTCTTTCTTTCTTCCTGGGCAAAGATTGCTTTCTTTCTTTCTTTCTTTTTTTAAGATTTATTTATTTGTTATGTATACAGAGTTCTGCCTGCATGTATGCCTGCAGGCCAGAAGAGGGCACCAGATCTTATTACAGATGGTTGTGAGCCACCATGTGGTAGCTGGGAATTGAACTCAGGACCTCTGGAAGAGCAGCCAGTGCCCTTAACCTCTGAGCCATCTCTCCAGCCCCCAAAGATTGCTTTCTATATGAGCCGGAAAGCATAGGCAACAAAGAAAAAGTGAACAAATAGGATTACCAACAAACAAACCCAAAGAGACGTTTGCAATGACATGCTTGTGTTATTCACAGTAATAGCCAGGATATGGAGTCAGCCACATAATCCATCAATGTATGAATGAATAAAGTAAACATGTAAAAAGGCACCAGAGAACCAAAGCCATCTTGAGCAAAAAGATTATGTTGATGGCATCATGTTATACTTTAGAGCAATAGTAACAAAGGCAGTTTGATAGTGGAACAAAAACAGACACATGGGATAGAGTAGATGACCCAGATACAAGCCTGCACAGCTGCAGACGTCCGATTTTTGACAAAGTTTCCAAAGAAAGAAACACTGGAGAAAAGACCACTTCTTCAACAAATGGTACTTGGAAAACTATGGAGAGAAAAATGAAATTCCCACCCTGCACAAAGATCGGGTCCAAATGGACTGAAGACATTAGTATAAGACCTAGAAGCTTGTCTGAAGAAAGAAGTAGAGAACCATTTCCAGAGACACACACGGGCGAGGACTTCCTGAATAGAGAACCATTTCCAGAGACACACATGGGCGAGAACTTCCTAAATAGAGAACCATTTCCAGAGACACACACGGGCGAGGACTTCCTGAATAGAGAACCATTTCCAGAGACACACACGGGCGAGGACTTCCTGAATAGGACTCCTCAGGAAACAAGCTCAACAGCCGACAAGTGGGACTTAAGAAGGTTCTACACAGCAAAGGAAACAATTAACTGAGTGAAATAAGTCAGTCTATAGATGGGAGAAAATCTTGACTAGCTGGCAAAGAATTAATGTACAGAATCTAGAGAGCTGGGTGGGGTTGCTTTTAATCCCAGTGCTTGGGAAGCAGAGGAAGGTGAATCTCTGAAAGTTCAAGGCCAACCTGGTTCACATACACCGTTCCTCACCAGCCAGGCTACATAATGAGACCCTATCTCAATAAAACAAAAACAAAAAATAACACCACCAACAAAAAATAGCTAATGAAATGGATTCACAGAAATGGATTGCTAGTTCTAAAGAGATGAAACACAAGTGACCAATAAAAATGTAAAAAAAAATGTGCAGCCTTATTAGCTGTCAGAGTAATGCCAACCAAACCACTCTAAGATTCTATGTCACCCCAGTCAGCCTGTCAGCCATCAACAAAGCAAATAATACCATATTCTAGTGAGGGCATAGAGAGAAGGGACCAGGAGACACTGCTGGTGGGGGCAAATGTAAATTTGCCCAGCCATTCTGGAAATTAGAATGAGAGTTCATCAAAACAAAAAATGAAACAAAACAACCAAAAAAACTAAGAATAGTATGGCCATGGAACCCAACTGTACTGCTTTTGGGAGTTGACCTGAATTACTCCAATTCGACACATCCCAGAAACACTTGCACATCAGTGCTCACTGCAGTTGTGATCACAGTAGCTAAGTTATTGAGCCAACACCAAGTGTCCAGTAAGAGATGGATGGATAGAGAAACCCCTTTTCCTTCCTTTCTCTCTCTCTCTCTCTGTATATATATGTATGTGTGCATGTGTGTCTCTCTGTCTTTCTCTATATAAACCTTTCTCTTTATATATGTGTTTATATGTATGACGAATTTTTAACTCATAAAATAGAATGAAGTTCTATAACTTACAGGAAAGGAATGTAACTGGAGACCACCATAGTAAGTGAATTAAGCAAGTCTCAGAAAGACACATGCTTTCTTTCATTTGTGGTTCCTAAATTTTATGTAGGTGTATAAAACCATTCATGTGAACATGGCATGAAAGGAGAAGTGAAAGGGGCTGGAGAGACAGCTCAGTGGTTAAAAGAACTTGTTGCTCTTGCAGAATACCTAGGTTTAGTGCCCAGGATCCACATGGAAGCTCATAGTCATCTATAACTCTGGTTCTGCAGGACCCAATGCCCTCTTTTGGCCTGTGCAGGCACTGCATGCCTATGGTGCACATACATGTATGTAGGCAACACCTCTATACATATAAAATAAAGATAAATAAATCTTAAGAGAAAAGCAAATGAAAGTGAAACTACCTAAGGGACAAAGGAGCCTACAGGAAGGGTGGGTGAGAAAGAAACCAATAGAGTCATAGAGTAATGTGTTCAGTCTACAATGTACATTCACGTGTATACTTATGCAACACAATAGCATCTACAATGAATACTTACAAGGTGAATTATATATTAATGCATATTTATAAAAAGGTAATGTATATAGATGGCAGAATATTTTCAAAAGCTGTAAATAGGAAAAAATCCTGCCATGTGTGACAACATGGATTGACCTGGGGGATATTATATTGTGAGCTAAGTTGGGAACAAAGAGACAAATGCTGCACACACTGACTCCTATGCGGATTTTTGAAAGTTAATCTTTGGAAATAGAAACAGTAGTCACCTGAGACTGAGGACCGATGAAGGAGCCCTAGGAGAAGTTGATCCTTATGTACACAGATACATCTAAGTGGGAGAACACATCCTTGTATTCCATGGCACAGTGGAATAAATAATAATATAAAGCATCATATATTACAGAAGAGTCAGAACTATTCTGAACACATGTATCACAAAAATTGACAAAAATTTTTTCTCCTATTTGTTTGGGGGGGTCTATGTGTGTATGTTCATGTGCATGTGTGTGCTTTTGTGTGTAGGCCAGAGACTGATCTTAGTTGTCATTATTCAGGCTCTATCCAGCCTTTTCATCTCTGAGCTAGCATTTCTCACTGGCCTGAAACTCAGTAGGCTAGGCTGGCAGGCCCATGAGCCCCAGGTATCCACCTGGCCCTGTCTCTCCATCACTGAGATTACAGGCATGTCACACACCCAGTTTTTCACATGGGTTTTGGGGTTCAGTGTCAGGTATTCATCCTTTACATATGTTGACTGAGGTTTTTTGTCCTGCCCAGTTCCCACAGTCATTAAGTCCCAAAGAAATTACACAGAGGTCTGTATTAATCATAAACTGATTGGCCCATTAGCTCAGGCTTCTTATTAACTGTTATAATTTACATTAGCCCATTTTTCTAGTATATGTTAGCCATGTGGCTTGGTACCTTTTTCAGCGGGGCAGGTCACATCTTGCTTCTTCCATGTCTGGACAGAACTGGGGAGGAATGGGCTTCCTCCTTCCCAGAATTCTCCTGTTCTCATTGACCCACCTATACTTCCTGCCTGGCTACTGGCCAATCAGTGCTTATTTAAAACATAATTGACAGAATATAGACAATTGTCCCACACCATACATACTGAACTATTTCTCTAGCCTCAAGCTCCTCACACTTTTTATGACTTCCCACAGGCCCAGTCTCTTCAAGTTCTCCCACTTCCCAGTAGGGCCACTAGGGAAAATAAATTAATATAAGGGCATTGGGGAACATTCAACTTTCAAACTATAACAGAAACACCATAGTTTATTCTTTCCACTTTTCTAAGTAACATTGCAATTGGCAATTTTACTCTGTCAAAATATTTTCACATCAGGACTGGAAAGATGGCTCAGTGGTTAAGGAGTACTCGCTGACTGCTCTTCCAGAGGACTCAGGTTCAATTCCCAGCATCCAGATGGCAGCTCACAACTGTCTGTTCTGTCAGTTCCAGAGGATCCAATGCCTTCGCACAGATATACATGCAGCCAAACACCAATGCACATAAAATAAAAAATTTTAAAAAAAGTTCTAAAAGGCATTCTAAAATATTTTCATACCATAAATTCTCAACAATAAAATATTTATAATTACATTTAATACTAATCATGTCTTCCTGTATTCTGGCTTGATTTTTCCTCAGAGGTTATTATCACTATACCCTCATCCTCTGGAGTCTCTACCCCCACCAGGTACATAAATCTTCAAAGGACCAAAAGATCTTAGTCTTTTGGGTGCATGCCTGGCAGGCTGTATTGAGAGTTGAGTGCCACAAGCAGGGGTACCCGCTGAGCCGCTTCTCGGGACAATACAAACACCTGCTTGCAGCATGTTCTGATTTCTGTGGTATGCATATTCCCAACCTAGCTAACGTTAACCTACAATTAGTAGTAACAATTGCTTTGGGAATGTCCTGAAAACTTAACTGGCTCTTAAGAGCTTGTATGAGCTGGCCCTGGGACTGTAGTAGAGAGAGAATGGATGCCTTTGGGATGCTGTTTAATTAGGACATTCATCCAGCTTACAACTGCAGAGGTACACCCTCTATACAAATGCCTTTGATCGCCAAGGACCATGAGAATATTCATCATTGCTAGCGAGCTGGATAGGAAAGTGGAATCAAAGGTTGAAATGGATCTCTTACTCCTGGATGAGAATGAATTTTTGCAAGGTAATTTGTGTGCATGTTAAATAGCACAGCAGTATCCTTCCTATACCCGAAAGGACTTGGAACTTCAGAAAGCTTATCCACCCTCAAAAGGTCCTATGTTGAAGGCATGATCTCCATGACTGGTGTTGCCACTGAGAGACGTGTAACATTTAAGAGATGGGGCCTACTGAGGAGTCTTTATGTCATTGGAAGTGTATCTTGAAGGACACTGCGAGACTATGACTCCCCCATTCTCTATGCACTCTTGACATGAGCAGCTCAGCTGTGTCACGATTTGCCAAATCAGCAACACCAACAGATCAGGGGACAGGAACCTCCAAATCCAAGAGCCAGAATAACCCTTTTCTCCTGACAGTGTGTCCCGGTGTTAAAAGTCCTTAAACCAGCACGGAATCTAACCCATTCTTAGTGGCCACATCATCTCACAGGCATACATGCTTGTTTAACCAATCCTGTAAAGGGAAGCTTATGTTCTGCTTTGTTTAGGACAAGGAATCATGTTGCAGAACTTATATGCTCTGCCCCTGTTTATCTTTGCTATTCTGTACGCACACAGGCAAATCTATGGGGAGAAATTCCTACAAGTCCAGCCCCGTTGTTTATTTCTGAGATTTTCTTGGCAATGCAAACAATTTCTGTAAGAAAAAAAGTGAGACCAGATTTTACACAAGAAACTCAAATATTAATTTTGGTGCTAGAGAGACGAACCCATCTCTTTCATTACTCTAAAATTGGTCTCTATGGCTAATCTGGCAGGGAAAACATGGGAGACTTCCAAACAGAAATAGCTAGAGAACTCTGGAATCTTCCAAGGATTCTGATTCAACACTGTTATCAGTAAAGGCTGTCATCACATAGTTTATACAGGTAGCTTTTCCTTCCCACTGTAAGCCTGTAGGTGCCAGAAAATGAGGAGGGGGTGGGAGGTGGTAAAACTGTTAACTGCCTGCCTTCCTTCCTTCCTTCCTTCCTTCCTTCCTTCCTTCCTTCCTTCCTTCCTTCCTTCCTTCTTCCTTCCACCTTTCTTTCTTTGCTTCTTTGTTTCTTCCTCCCTCCCTCCTTCCTTTCTTCCTTCCTTAAAAACAGACCTAGTGATAAACATTTTCTTTATTCACAAGGACTTGACAAGGATTGATTTAGACCCCAAGTGATCACACAACCTCAGAGATCAACATCCCCTCACCTTATGAAGCGATTAAAACAAACAAACAAGCACACACACACACACACACACACACACGAAACCAAAAACATCATTGAACAGGATTTACTGGGTGTGTGCTGAATTCTACTTTAGAACAACGCTCCTGCTAAACGTTTACCAGATCCTGTCTGGTCTCCTAGACGGCAGCGCAATCTTTTCCTCGGAGAGCACACCACACGTTAACTAATTTGGACACCCACGGCAGAGGGCAGAATTTGGCTTGGAATAATTGGTTCATAATTAGTCAGCTGAGGGGGTGTGGGTATGAATGCACATGTGCAAATATCCTTGCTTTCCAACATTCACTGGGGTCTCCTGGGTGGGCGACATTGTCCTCTGGGTGGAAATAAAAAAATTAACTCTGAGAATTAAGAAACAAAGCTCAGTAGAGCATTTTCCCTGCAGAAAGTAAACCCATTTTCCATCCTTATTTCTGAACTTGGGTGTCCATGTTGGCACCCCGTGTTTTACAGAAATTTTGCTGTTTCCACATATCAAACGAGCCCAGTCTCCCCGACCGCTTTGTGAGAATTGCTTCCTGAGATCGCTGTCTCCAGCACAAGCCGTTTACCTGATTAGTTGCCATTAAAACTAATGTAAGACCAATATGCTCCTGTGGGAAGAGCCTGCAACCTTAATAATGCCCAAGGGAACACATCTGACCTCACACCTCCAACCCAGACATTGTCTCCCCACACTCCGCAACTTGTGAATTTCAATTATTTGTTCAGAGGGGCCATTCATAATTGCCTGGTGTAAGCCCGCCTTTAGGATGCAAAGCAGAAGACAATGAAAATGCTACCCAGGCGAATTAGGGCAGCAGCACTTACAGGGATAAATTAACTGGGCCTCTTTTCACAGCTCTCCCCTTTTCTTCTGAGAGGTTTCAGTCTGGTGACATCAAAGACAGGATTATGAAGGAAGATAAAAACTTGATCTAATGTCCATGTTTGAAGTCATGAAAGTCCCTCTCTCCATGGCAAAATAACCCCTCTTCATAACACACACACACACACAAAAACAGGGTCCAGGTGCAAAGGGGTTGGGGGCCGGCTGATGACAGGAGGGAGGCTGTGAGAAGGCCTTGGCTTCCTGAGGTAGCAACACTGAGGGGGAGAGCCTTGCCTTGCCTAATGTGCTAATAGATTGTCTGTAGGCGTGGATTGGTTTTGATCTGCAAATTAACATTAAGTCCTTCCTCTTCAGGCCGTGATGTGGGATGGTTCTTTAATGATATTTTAAGGAGGTTTCCTGTCGCATCTACAAAGGCTACATATTCTCCTGTAGTTACGTGAGAGTGATCTGTAACTTCAACACTGCTGACAAATCTTTCCCTTTATGTCATTTGTGAATCAAACTTCCTGTCTAGTAACAAACTGTACTGCTTGTATCCATTCTATACCAAGGGACATGGAGCATGTGGGTTCACGTTAAAGTGATAAGGATCTCTGATAATGTTTTTGTGGATGGACCAGCGGGTGGCTACTGAAACACATTTGAAGGCATCATCGCTTTGGGGGTTATTGAAGTTGTTTGGGATGACCACAAACCCTGGCCTTTTAATGAATATATATGCAGCTGTGTTTCCTGGCACCACAGTAAGGAAGATTTATTTTTAAACCTCTGCAAGCTACCAGCCCATGACTTTTAAAGTCTTTAGCTTTTAAGCACTCAATCAGCATTCAAGTGGCTGCTTAATCTCCCAAGGGCCAAAATGAAGTGCAAGGACCTAGATTATAACAGTCTGACTATTAGAAAATTCCAATAGCATCAAACCTAGTGAGATTTTGGGCAAAAGCTATCTTTTCTTTTTATTTCTTCATGTTTTGTAGACTCAAGCCACAAAAATAAAACATTTTTATTTAAAAAATTTTTTTTGTAATTCTTCTCTCATCCATTCCATCCTGACCACAGCCTTCCTTCTCTCCACTCCCTCCAGTTCCCCTGCTTCTCCTGTCCCTCAGCTCCACGCCTCCATTTCTCTTCAGAAAAGAACAGGCTTCCCAGGGATATCAACCAAAACACGGCATAACAAGTGACAAAAAGGACTAGGCACACACTCATATCAAGGCTGGAGGCAACCCATAGGATGGAAAAGGGTCCCAAAAGTAGGTAAAAGAGTCAGAGACATCTCCCACACCTACTGGTACACAACCATAATATAACTGCAGAGGACCTACCTCAGACCCAGGCAGGCTCTGTGATTGTGGCTTCAGTCTCTGTTAGCCCCTAGGAGTTGCTTAGTTGATTCTGGGGGTCGGGTCAAACAAAATGTCTTATGGTGGAGGTGCTATCAGGTACTAAGATTTTGTCTGATAAGCTTACCTGCTTAGGTTTCGCAGGTATGGAAAGCTCTTGAGGCCTCACGCTTTTTGATTGTCATCCCGTGGTGTCTGGATTATTGCTCATCAATAGCATATCATTGGTGTGTGTTTAAAGGTAGAAGGCAGCCAACCAATAGTAATCCATCTTGCCATCCAGTATGTTCCATTTTGAACAATGATGGTCTCGTAGATGAAATCTTAGCCTCCTCATATTTATTCAAGTTTATAGAGAAAGGAAATCTCCTTCTTACTTAAAATGGCAAGTCTTCATTTTGTGGTAGTTAGTATAGATCTCATCTTTTCACCTAAGAAAAAAGGTGTAAGAAACCCAGGTGTGGAAGTCTAAGTAGACCCGCATGACTACAGCCTCTTGACACAATCCTCCATCTTTTGTTTATACACGTACCTTATTTTGTTTAGATGTGATAAAAGCCAATCATCCATTTGTTATGCTGAATCAAAAGTGTTCTTATTTCTACTTTAAAAGACATTTAAGAAAGTTACCCCATCCAGTGTTTAAAAACTCACACAAATAAGTTATTCAGACTGTGAGCAATTTGTTTTTCAGCATGGCTAGCTATCATGTGTTAGAAACTGGTAAAGTAATCTTGTCTCTAAGAAATACTTAGCCAAAATACATACCCATCCTGTGGGTCCTCACTGTTCCAAGATTCCCAGTTTATAGCTCCAAACGCTTCTCTTTTGGATGGCTCTGCCTAGGGCAAACAGAATCATATATTGTCTATCCCTTTCCTCACTCCTCTTCTCCTGCAACCGTAGTCTAAGATTCACTCTGCCTGATTATTCAACATCCGAGGGTCTCAGGTTAGAGCCTGGTATTCATCAATAGTCCTGTTGGGAGGCTAGCACTCTGGTTCTCACAAAACTGCTTGCAGGTCTGGCACTTGATCTTTGTCCATCAGGAGGAGAAGATGGATCCTGAGTCCTTTCCATTGCCCAAATAAATGGAAAAGCTCTGGAATGTAAAAACTTAAGACCAGAGTGGTTTAGAGGGCAGCTTTAGACCTCCCAAATCACTGGAGCTAGAGACCTGAACAGGGAGCATTCTCTAGCTGGGACCGCCATCTATTAAACACGGGCATTTAATTTGGTTTAATCTGGTCTGATTGGAATTCTTTGCACTGACGGAGAGGCTCTGTTAGAAAATATTCCTGTTTCTTTCTGGGTTACTGTTCATGGACTCCAGTGCTCAGTTACTCTGCTCTGCTGCTCTGGGCCTGTGATGGTTCAGTACGGAGGAGGATGAATGATTACTTCACAGTGGCAAGGAAACATACCCAGGAAAGAGAGCAGCCAGGATCCCAATATCACCTCAACAGCACAGACTCTATGACCCACCTCCCAACAGTTCAAGTGTCTCCCAGGAAATGTCACATACTGACCAAGACTCTAGAATATGGGCGACGGGGCTGGGGGTGCCAGGGATGACACAATAGTTTAGATCCACACTCTAGATGTCACTCATTGACCAGTTTGTAATATGTTCTTCATACCCTAGGCTGTGGTGAGAGAGCTTTCATTCATTCTTATTTTCAAGTTCTTAACCTCTTAGAAGCTGAAGGCTACTGTCCTTTTTGGCTTTCCTTCACTGTAGAAAAGACCATGACCCAAGGCAACTTGGGAGGTGAATACAAATGGAGTTCTTCAGAACATCAGTAGCCAACGTCAATTTGTGTCACTCAGGGGAGGGTTTATTCAGCTTACACTTCCAGGTAACTATCCTTCACTGAGGGAAGCCAGAGCAAGAACTCAAGCAGAAACCTGGAGGCAGGAAGTAAAGGCCATGGAGGAATATTGCTTACTAGATTGCTCCTCAGCCTGCTTCCTTATACAACTCAGCACCACGTGCTCAGGGTGGTACATCCTCAGTGAACTGAGCTCCCCTACATCCATCTTTAATGAAGAAAATGCCTTCACAGACTTGCCTACAGGCCAATCTGATAGAGGTATTTTCTCAATTGACATTCCCACTTTCCAGTTAACTCTGGCTTGTGTTGACAAAAAAAAAAAAAAACAAGCAGTGCAGCCATACACCAATGTAGAAACAGTCATCAAAGCAGCTGCACTGAGTTAGGAAGCTGCAGTCGTCTCTCAAGCCTAGCTCCAGCTCAGCTGATTCTGGGTACTCTTTCTGTCTACTTCATCAGCAGTTACTTCGCGTTGAGGGTTGAAGGTTCCATACTCAGTTGTGGATTCTCCATTCCTTCTTCCAGTTCCATCAGCTTTTGCTTGAAGTGTTTTAGAGCTTTCTGCATTCGAGTGAGAAAACATCGTTTACTGGAGATCCCTTACGGATGATCTCAGGAAGCTAAAGAACAGGTTCAAGTGTGGAGACCATGAAAAGTGGATGAGTGACAACAAGAAACTTTATTAGCTAATGAAAAACAAGTCATGTCATCACTGAAAATGAGTTCATGTGTGTGTGTGTGTGTCATTCCCTAGCATCAATCTTCTTCACTTATATAACAGTTAAAAGTAATCAAGAGACAATAGGATGCTTGTGGCCATCCACTGTTTCCACCGATAAGAGGGAAGACTTTTGTGTAAGCTCTAGATGCATAAGGCTATGAATCCATTTACTTTTTTATAATCTGTAGGAAAGACATAGGTTTGGGTCTATACTTCCTGTTGTTAATTATCTTACAGGTATTAAAGAGGAGAAATGAGAAGGCATAGTAACTTCACAAAATGGAACCCTAACAAGATGACTCAAAAACAAGTGAAAAATAGTTACCAATGCCAACCAAGGGGAAGGATGTGGAAGAGCAGTCCCCTGGAGCATCTTTCCATTACCTTGATCTAAAGTTAGGGATGAACAGTGATGACACAGGCCTGTAATTCCAACATATGGGAGGCGGAGGCAGAAGAAAGGATTAAGGATTATTAAGCCCCTAAAAAGAGAGATGTTGTATTACCATGTGTATTAGTGATACTTTACTACACCCACAGAGATCATGTTACTAATTTCAAGAAGAAAAAATATCTTTAGAGAGGAGCGAGCTCTTCACTCTCATCGAAACCAAATCTGATATGTGTCCCCAGTAATGCAAAGTATGTAAAGTGCCAAAAATACCTAATTGGAGTCAATTTTTGCCCTTACAGTACCAGAGTGCAGGAAGGAAGATAAGTTAAATGTCTTCAACAACTAGTGGGAGAATTTTCTCCAGGGGTAGAGGAGCAGGGATGACCAGGCAAAGTTCACCTCCCCTCCTCAGACAAACCACCAAAGCTTCCACCAAAGCTCACACTGAAGAAACCAATGAGTTTATTGGGTTTACTTACAGAGCAGGGGTGAGGGGTTTTAAACAAGAGCATTGTTGACACTAGACAGCCTTACTGAAAGGGTGACACCTGGCTTAGATGATGGCTTCCTAGTGGTTATATAGATGGGCGCCCATCTTAGTCCTTCCATCCTGATTACCTCTAGCCGTTCCTTGAGGCCATGTGCAGTTAGGAAAGAATTGCATACAATTAGTTGGGGTGAGTAGCTAGAACCTCAGATGAGGGTACCATAACCTTCCCCACCCCTTCCACAAGGGAAGGTCAACAGTCACCAAACCCAGTTATGATGATCTTTTGTAAGTGGGCACAGCTGAACTCGTGAAGGTGATTGTGGAACATTATTTTAACTATGTAAAGATGTATTACACTTGTTTATGCTGCAGAATATTACTTTAACTGTGTAAAAGAGTATTACATTTGTTTATGCTGCCTTTGTTAACTATGTAAAGACGTTACTTTTATTTGTGCTGCATTTGTTTAATTATGTAAAGATGTGTTGCATTTGTTTCACCTTGCCTGCCTAAGACACCTGATTGGTCTAATAAAAAGCTGAATGGCTAATAGCTAGGGAGGAGAGGGAAGGGGTGGAGTTGGCAGGCAGAAAGAACAAGTAGGAGGAGAAATCTAGTCTCAAGAGAAGAGAGAGAAGAGAAAAGAGAGGAAGAGGAGAAGAGAAGAGAATGAGGGAGAAAGAGAGGGACACTCCCAGGGTCAGAAGCCAGCCAGCTACCAGTCAGCCAGACAGGAGAAGCAGGAAAACAGGACATACAGAAGGAAAGGTAAAAATCTCCAATGCAAAATGTAGTTAAAGAGAAACAGGTTAAATTAAGTTTAAAGAGCTAGCTAGAAATGAGCTTAAGCTAGGCTGAGCATTTCTGACTAAGTCTCCACGTCTTGATTGGGAGCTGGTGGCAGCACAAAAGAAAAAGCCTGCTATAGATGATGGTAGTCTAGCTCAGATCATATTCCTTTACAACAACAATAGCTGAATACCGATGGAATGTGAAGCATTCTATAAGAACTTAGTCTCTTCCAAATGTCAGTATCATTATTTAGAAAGAGAAGTATGCGTGATGGAGAAAAAGAAACTAAAGAGGTATTACAACTAAAATCAATGCACATATATTGCTTTAGGTACATATTCTTTTTATTTTTTCAATGCTGTGCATTGAATCTGGACCCACATCAGGCTAGGATAGTGCTCTACCACTGAACTGTATCTCAGCTCAAGTATGTCTTTTTTGTTGTTTTTTTTTTTTATGTTTCCACTACATAGCCAGAGCAGTAGCTCAATTCTAAAGGTGTTACCTGCCAGGTACAATACTGTGAGTTGAATTCTTGGCAATGAAGGAAAAAAATCAGCTTAATAAAATGCAGGTAATTGGGGATTTGAACCAAGTATTATATGATATTAGAAAATCATTCATTCTCTTAGATACATCATGATATATTAATACTAAGTATAGGCAGAAGTTTCTATCCTACCAGCAGCTCACAAATAAACACACTGAGGCTAATTACAAATGCTTGACCAATAGCTCAGGCTAATTACTAGTTAACTCTTACAATGTAAATCAACCATTTCTGTTCATCTATGTATTACCATGTGGCTCGTGCCTTTATCTGACTACCAGCATGTCTTGCTCCCTCTGTCTCGCCTGGTGACTCCACTGGCTCTGCCCTTCTTCCTCCCAACATTCTCAGTTTTACTGTCCTGTCTATACTTCCTGTCTGGCTACGGGCTTTTTATTAACAATAAGAGCAACATTTTTTTTTACAGTGTACAGGATTATTCACAGCAGATTTATGATTATATAAAGAGACTATATGTCTTTTTCTTTGCTTTTGTTTTAATTTTCTCTGTAATGGGGTCTTGCTATGAAGTCCAGGCTGTCTTTGAACTTGTGATCCCTTTGCCTTGGCCTCCTGAGTGTAGGGATTAAAAATGTGCACTAAAGAAATGTTCATCTTCCTAGGAGCCTGAACCATTATTTAAGAATGAAGGACCATGAAATCACAATAGACTAATAGATATGTCCATATATTGTGAACCATGATAGTATCTGGGTACCATATCTAGGTACCATGCCTAGGTACCATGAGTATGAAGTCTGAGTGATGGAGCTACAGTTGCCCTCTGTACTGTTCTTCCAATACTCATCTCTCAGTATGTTTAATTCTTTTCATAGCTAAGAAGTCTCAGAGACTTCATGTAGAAATTTCACATCACAGAATGTCTCTGTTTTGCCATGGAAAGGTTTGAGTTCTAGAAAGTGTTCTTTTCTAGTGATGAATTGTCTTTCCCCTTCAAAGAGACAGAACTCGATGACTAGTTTTCAGTGTAGGGCCCCAAGCGTAAGTTTCAGAAAGGGACCTTTTTGCCTTTTCTAATTATAAATTAATCAGTTCTGCAGTGGAGTGAAGCCCCCCTTCTTTCCTAAACAACCCCCCTCTTTGGTGTTTATGCCAGGGGCAAGAATGAGGCATTTCATAGAACTCAGAAGCTCTTGCAGAAGATGCTGTGATTGCTTAGCTGGGAGTGATGAACAGGGCTCTGGTGTGATGTTCTTTCAAGGATGATTACTACTTTCCTAGTGGCTGAACGGGGCATCGTGTGACATCAAGGTTAAGGGGAAAGGCTCTGTGGTTAAACACCATAGATGCAATAAGAGGTTTCATCACTTTGTGGAAGTGTAAATGGAAGCCTGTAAGCCCAGGTAAGGTTAGGCCCTACCTTAGAGGTGTATGAGAACAGAGTGGTAAGTAATGCTCACAGCATCAATGGTGCTTTCCAGCACAGAATAAATGCCAAGCAGCATTATCATAACAGTTCTTACCCACTTAGGGGAAGTGGATCCATATGGGGTCTTCAGAGTATCAACAGCCAGGAAGGCAATTAGGGCTACCCAGCAACTTTAATCAAAACTATTGTAATTCATTTGTTTCCATGAACTTCTTAGACATTCTTGCAGCACAGACCTATACCACCTGTCCTTCAACATCCTGGATGCTGGAGCCATGACATGAAGAGAACTAGGATCCACATCTCCAGGGTGAGAACCACATCCTCAGGGTAAGTAAGAACCACATCCCTAGGGTACCAAACACTGGTGCTCTGTTTCACAAGAATGGTGTGTGCAGAGTGGGTTTCTTGCCTCTTTTAGTTGAAACTATTTTAACCATTTCCCCTGGAAAGTACCAAGATATAAAATCATTGCTAATTATTTGATTACCAGAAAATAAACCTTTCTTAATTTTACATTTCTTTTTTATTTCTTTCATTTATTCTATTCATCTTTTACATCATATATCTTGGTCCCATTAATTTCCCCATCCCTTTGCACCTGCCCTCCTCCCCTGCACTCCCCAAAAAAATAAAACAAAATTTAAGAGAAAAAAAAGGGAAAAAGTAAAAAAAAAATCTCATCATGGATGCTGCAGTGTGACACTTGTAAACGCTGTGTGCCACAGTAAACCCCTTTGTTCATGCATCTTTACTTGCAGGTGTTCGCTGCAAAGAGTCATTGGTCTGGTTCAAGGCCTCTAGTTTCTACTACACTATTGATGCGGAGCCCTCACTGGAACTCTTCTCAGATATCCTGTTGCTGCCCTGTATTGTGGAGATCCTGCAGCTTTGGGTCTGTGGGTCATGTCTTTTCACATGCTCCAACAGCTCATAGACGGGCGAGGTGTTGGGCAGACCAAGTCATAACCCAGGATCGGGGCCTGGGCAGCTGTAGGGTTGGTCTATCAGCCAGTTCTCCCCTGTCCTCACCACCAGATGAGCTCCCCAGCATTGCTGCAGCTAATTCACCTCTTGCCCCAATGAACGAGGGGTAGGGCCGCTTCTCCTACTTTCACGTCCTCAGGGTCAGCGCTCTCACACCTATACCATTAGGACTAGCTCTAATGTGTTGCCCAGAGGAGGTACAGGGGCCACTTTTCTGAGTGCTGCAGCTGGTGAGGGGTAGGGACAGCCTTCCCACTCTTGTGACCCCAGGATAAGCTCCTCCACCTGTCTCAGGCATTGATGGGCAGAAGGTGGGGGTAGGAGGAAGGGTAGGGCATCTCTCTTCTGCCCACACTTCCACATATCTGATGCATAATGGGGACAGTTCTCCTTTGCTCATAAAAATCGGGACTGGGTCACCCTTACCTCAGACCTGGCAGCTCTACTGTGCTGCCTAGCCAAGGGGCAGGGCTCGTTTCTTGAGTGCTGCGGCTAGTGAGGGGGAGGATCAGCTCACAGTAAGGGGCGAGGGGTAAGGATGTAAAGTTTCTTGATTTAGAGCTTCTTTCAAGTACTTTGGCATTTTCCTATTAGTAAATGCGGCATTTTATGACGTTATTTTACTGGTCATGCATCAAACACTTAATCATGCTACTTAAACTTCTATAGTCGACATATCTTTTTTTTATTAATTCTTTGACAATATGTATACAATGTGTTTTAAGCATATCAACCCCCATTTTTTTCCTAACTCCTCTAGATCCCCTTTACTACACGCTCCCTGCCCCCAACTCCATGGTTTCTTTTCCTTTTGCATCAAGTTCAGTGAGTGCTGACTTATGTAGATGGGTGTAGGATCACCCACTTCAGCATGGGCATCCTAACAGGTGCCCTGAGTGTGATATGCAGCACTGCATATACTGGGCATGGCGGTGTATGCCTGTGATCCCAGCACTGAGAAGGTGAAAGAAGGAGGATCAGAAGTTCAAGGCCATCACTGGCTACACGGAACATTCTAAGTAAACCTGGGATACATGAACACCTGTCTCAAAATCAAATTAAAAAGAGAAATCACTAGTTTTATGTTATAAAATGTGTTATATTACGTTAGCTAAATGCAACTCACTTTTGTCTGCCTTTCATACTATAATTAGAAGTCTGCTAGAAACTCCTCTATCCCAAGGAAAGAAATCAAAATTACAGCAGGCCTGTGCTGGTTAGGTTTTGTTTTTTTTTTTTTTTTTTTTTTCCTATTTGACACAAGTTAGCCATCTGAGAGGAAACAATCTCCATTGAGAAAATGCCACTGTCAGATTGGTCTATAGGCAAGTTTGTGGAACAATTTTTGAATACTGATTGAGGATGAAGAGCTCAGCAATTGTGTGTGATGCCCTCCTTGGGCGGGGGTCTTTGGTTCTAATCCAGTGAGCAGCGTTCCTCCAGTAGTAAGCAGTTTTCACTTCTGTTCTCTGCTTCAGTTCCTGCCTCTAGGTTCCTGCCCTGCTTGAGTTCCTGCCTTGGTTTTCCTCAGTGATGTATTGTGACCTGGGAGTTGTAAGGTGAACCTTTTCCTTCCCTAAATCGGTTTTGGCCCATTTTTATCACAGAAATGAAAAATGGATAGATTTTATTATCTAATAATTCTGGTTATGAATTGATACTTGGTTAAAAGTAGATATAGACAATGCCTACGAATGTTTTGAACTTTATTTTTGAAAATGTTCTTGCTCATTTTGAATTATAAGAACTTTTATCAGTCTATATTAGAGTCTTGAGTTTCCAAGAAAGATGACTTAGGACAATTTCCCTTCATCTGAACAACTGCAGGGTAAAAGTTTTAGGTCTAATGAGAGATTTTTCTTTATAGAAGACAACCAAGCCACACAGTAAGATGCCTGGATAGCGAATCTTGATCTCTATATCTCTACTGTACTTCCCCAAAATAAAGAACTTTAAAAAATTCTAGCCATGTGTGGTGGGGTACATCTTTAATTAGCACCTGGGAAGGCCAGAGATAGATGGGTTGCTGTGAGTTTGAACCCAGCCTGTCTATGTAGTAAGTTCCAGGCCAGCCAGAGCTATACAGTGAGACCCATCTAAGAAAAGGAAGGAAGGAAGAAGGGAAGAGAAAAGGAAAGAAATGAAAAGAAGAAAAGAGAAAAGAAAAGAAAACTCTGATAACTCAAACCTAAAACTCTCTCCTAGCATTTGGGAGTGATTAGTTTCATCACTTTCTTTTTCTCTCCAACTACAACTGTATCCTGCAAATTATTGCAAGACTGCTAAGCTTTGTCAACAGTTGAGTTTCTTGGTGATACACCTTCATGTTGTTGTCAATGGAAGGTTGATAATGTGTGCCACTTTTGAGAATGTATTTGAGGAGATAATGGAAAGTCAAAAGAAGAAAATCAGTAATGCTGACCTCAGTTTCAACTGCATAATTGTTCTCTCCTTCCTCCCTTCTGGCCTTCTCCTCTCTCTCTCTCTCTCTCTCTCTCTCTCTCTCTCTCTCTCTCTCTTTCTGTTCTTCCTTTCCTTCTTTTTTCCTCTTCCTCCTCCTCTTTGTCCTCCCCCACCAGCAGCTCCTCCTCCTTTCCCTTCCTCCCTTCCTTTCTTTTCTCCCCTTATTCCTCCTTTTCAGCAGGGTTTAACTATGCAGCCCATGGTAGCTTCAACCTAAAGACTCTCTGGTGTTTGCTTCCTAAGTGCTGGGATTACAGGCACATGCTGCCGTATTCATCTTTACACCATAATGTTTCTATGAGCTGTGGTGAGGTGGAAAGCCCAGCATGTAGTCTGGAGCATGGATGAAATAGGATGGGGGTGTTGAACACACGCACAGCCTCTCCCTCCACAATTGTACTGGTGTTCTGGAAGACTTTTAAGCCCATCACATGGCTTCTCTGGAGACTTATGAATACTTTTAATCTGTTACTCCTTAACTTGAGAATTCATATGCAAGATGACAGACAGCTACAGATGGAGTAAAAAATCCTCAGATAGTCTATTCTAGGCATTCTGAAGATCTTAAGTTGACACTAGCTTTAACAGTAACTCTTTCTTATATACATAATTATTGTCATAATTTATAATGTCCATAACTCTGACAATAAAAAGCAGCATCAATTTGTTGGAGCTCTTTGAAAAGCAAATTATATATCAAGTAACAAAAAAGTGTTTGCATCTTTTGGATCAGTTATCTCATTTTTGGTATCCTATCCCAAGCAAGTAGTGATAGTAGTGGTGGTGATGGTGGTGGTGGTGATGGTGGTGATGCCTTGAACGCATGGGCACAAGAGACCACTTCCTAAAGATAACATCAGTAGCACAGACACTGAGAGCAACAATTAATAAATGGGACCTCCTGAAATTGAGAAACTTCTGTAAGGCAAAGAACACAGTCACTAAGACAAAACAGCAGCCTACTGAATGGGAAAGATCTTACTAACCCCACATTGGACAGAGGAGTGATCTCCAAAATATATAAATAACTCAAGAAAGTAGACATCAAATTACCAAATAATCCAATCAAAAAATGGGGTACAGATCTAAACAGAGAATTTTCAGAAGAAGAATTGCAAATGGCCAAAAGACACCTAAGGAATTGCTCAACATCTTTAATCATCAGGGAAATGCAAATCAAAATGACTCTGAGATACAATCTTACACCAGTCAGAAAGGCTAAGATCAAAAACACCAATGATAACTTATGCAGGAGAGGATGTAGAGTAAGGGGAACACTCCTCCATTGGTGGTGGGAATGCAAACTTGAACAACTACCCTGGAAATCAGTATGGCAGTTTCTCAGAAAATTGGGATTCAATCTACCTCAGGACTAAGCAATACCACTCTTGGGCATATACCCAAAAGATGTACACTCATACCACAAGGACATTTGATTAACTGCATTCATAGCAGCATTATTCATAATAGCTAGAACCTGGAAACAACATAAATCAACTAAAGAATGGATAAAGAAAATGTGGTACATTTACATGATAGAGTACTACTCAGTGGTAAAAAACAATGACGTCTTGAAATGTGCAGGCAAATGAATGGAACTAGAAAAAAAATCCTCAGTGAGGTAACCCAGACCCAGATAGACAAAGATGGTGTGCACTCACTCAGAAGTGAATATTAGATGTAAAGTAAAGGCTAACCAGCCTGTAGTCCACGATCTCAGAGAAGTTAGGTAACAAGGAGAACACTAAGAGAGTCATACATGAATCCCCCTGGGAAGATATCCTGAGAGAATTAGGAGGAGGGGGGGAGAAAGGAGGGTGGAAGGGAAGGAGGAGATCATGAGGGAATGGGATGTTCAAGAAGGGGGAAGGACACTGAGGGAGAGAAAGGAAAGAGACAATCTTGATTGAGTGAGCCCTTAAAGGGCTATCAAGAAACACAACAATGGCAAAAATCCCAGGAATCCTCAAAGATGACCCCAATCTAAGACTCTAAGCAACAGTGGAGAGGACGCCTAAATTGACTTTGCCCTGTAATCAGAGTGATGACTACCTTAATTGTCATCATAGAACCTTCAACCAGCAACTGATGGAATCAGATACAGAGATCTTCTACATCGAAGCACTGGGTCTAGCCACCTGGGACCAGCCCAAAAGAGGGGGAGCGATAAAATGAGCAAAGGGGCCAAGAACATGATGGTGATACCCACAGAAACAACTGACCTGAGCTAGCTGACTCGGGACTGTTAAAGGGCAAACCTGCACAGGATCAAATTAAGCCCATTGAATGTGGGAGATGGTTGTGAGGCTTGGACAGTCTGTGGGGCCACTGGCAGAGGGACCAGGATTTATCTTTAGTGCTTGAACTGGCATCTAGGAGCACATTCTCTTTGGAGGGACACCTTGCTCAGCCTAGATATGAGGGGGGGCTTGATCTTGCCTCAAAGTACTTGTCAGACAGACTTCATTGACTCTCCTTGGGAAGCCTTACCCTTTCTGAGGAGTAGATAAGGAGGTGTGGTGTGGGGGAGAAGGTGAAGGAAATTGGAGGAGGGGAGGGATAGTCATGTAAAATGAGAAAAGATTGTATTAAAAAATTCTTAATAAAAAAAGAAGAAAAAAACAAAAAAATAACATTAAAAAAATAGAAAGTTCCAATTCTTCTACCTTGCTTTTAAGCTCTGATACTCTGCCTTCTCTTTGGGCCATTCTATTGCTGAGGCTTTCCATGGAGTTTTTATTTGGCTAGTTTTGGTTTTCATTTCCAGTATTCAGTTTGATTTTCTTTAGTATTTCTATTTATTAAATTATTCTTTCAAATCCTGTATTGTATTGACAAACTAGGGCACAACTAACTAGAATCTAAGTTTGACTGTTGTTAAAGGGAGAGAAACATACCCCATTTTTCAGAGATTGATATATGTGCAGTTTGATGCAAGCAGGCATATGTCTTAGGTTGCTAGTACCATTGTTCAGAGAGAAAAGTATGTACATAGGACATAGATTGTTTCAGACTGCCAAGAGCATTATTAGGTGAGAGTTGTGTACATAGTCCAAGTTACATGGAGTACCACATTGTCATGCTATTCCTTACACTTGCTTGCTTCATTAGGATTGAGACGCTGTTTTCCTTGGCTAGATTGGTGATTGGGGCATTAGTTTTGGTCCTCAGCATAGCTTTGAAATTAGAATATTGCTTTACATCTAATATCTGCTTATGAAAGAGTACATACCTTGTTTGTCTTTCTGGGTCTGGGTTACCTCGCTCAGGATGATCTTTTTTCTAGTTCCATTTGCCTGCATATTTCATGATGTCATTGTTTTTTACTCTATTGTGTAAATGTACCATATTTTCTTTATCCATTCTAGATTGTTTCTAGGTTTTGGCTGTTATGAACACAGTTGAACAAGTGTTCTTATGGAATGATTGAACATCCTTTGGGTATATGCCAAGGAGTAGTATGCTGGGTCTTGTGGTAGATTGATTCCCAATTTTCTGAGAAACCGCCATACTGATTTCTAAAGTGGCTGTACAAGTTTGGACTTCCACTAGCAGTGGAGGAGTGTTCCCCTTACTCCACATCCTCTCCAACATAAGCTGTCGTCAGTGTTTTTGATCTTAGTCATTTTGACTGGCATAAGTTGGTATCTCAGAGTCATTTTGATTTGCATTTCTCTGATGACTAAGGAAGTTGAGCAATTCCTTAAATGTCTTTCAGCCATTTGAGATTCTTCTGTTGAGAATTCTGTTTAGATCTGTACTTCATTTTTATTTGGATTGTTTGGTATTTTGATTTCTAACTTCTTGAGTAAGCAAAGGATAACCAGGCTACAACCCACAGTCCCAGAGAAACTAGGTAACAAAGAGGACCCTAAGAGGGACACACATGCCCTAGGAAGAGGAAATAGATGAAATCTCCTGAGTAAACTGGTAGGGGGAAGGGGAGAAGAAGGGGGATAAGAACAGAAAGGAACTGGAGTTGGGGAAGGGATGGAGAGAGAGAACAATGAAAGAGATAGCTTGATAGAGGGAGCCATTATGGGGTTGGGGAGAAACCTGGGGCTAGGGAAACACCCAAGAATCCATAAAGATGACCCCAGCTAAGACTCCTAGCAAAAGTAGAGAGGGTGCCTAAACTAGCCTTCTCCTGTAATCAGATTGGTGACTACCCTAATTGTCATCATAGAACCTTCATCCAGTAACTGATGAAAGCAGATGCAGAGATCCACAGCCAAGCACTGGGCTGAACTCCAGGAATCCAGTCAAAGAGATAGAGGAGGGATTATTTGAGCTAGGGGAGGGTCAAGATTATAATGGAAAAAACCCACAGAGACAACTGACCTGAGCTAGTGGAAGTTCATGGACTCTCAACTGACAACTGGGTAGCCTGCATGGGATCCAACTAGGCCCTCTGAATGTGTGTGACAGTTGTGTGGCTTGGTCTCTTTGTGGGACCCCTGGCAATGAGTCTAGGATTTATCCCTGGTGCATGAACTGACTTTTTGGAGCCCATTCCCAATGGTATACCATGATCAGCCTTAATATTGGGGGGAAGGGCTTGGTCCTGCCTCAACCTGATATGCCAGACTTTGTTGACTCCCCATGGGAGGCCTTACCCTTTCTGAGGAGTGGATGGAGTATAAGGGTGGGATGGGAGAAGGGGGAGAAGAAGGAGGGGAGGGAAGGGAAACTGTATTTGGTATGTACAATTATTAAAAATTTTTAAAGAAGGAATTAGAATATTGTTTACAAAAATAATCTCAATCAAAGAACAGGCCCATTATGAATGTACAGTAATAGTGAGCTTAAAGATAATCACAACTGGGGCTGGAGAGATGACCCAGTGGTTAACAGTGTGTTCTGTTCTTGCACAATTCAGTTTGGTTCCTAGCACACATGTCAGGAGGCTCCCAACGTCTGGCAACCCTACTTCCAGGAGGTTCTGAAACCTCTGGCTTCTGAAGGTTCCTGTATTCACATGTACATACTTGCAATTAGAAATAATAAAATAAAAAATCTTTAAAAATATAACTGCCTCTTAAATGCCTATCATTGTAAGAAGTAAAAGAGCACTAATATTACCATGTGCCCTAATACACTCTACTTATTGTGGGTATGTGTAGAAAAGAAAAGAAAAACAAAGCTAAACCCAACTTTATAGTCCCAAACTTGATAACCTAGAAGAAATGGGCCACTTTCTTAGAATAAAACTGACACAAGAAGTAATAGGCAATGTGACCAGGCCCGTGACTGTTGAAGACCTTGAGTCAATAATCAACAGCTTTCCTGTCTCAGAGTTTCGCTTGTGAATTCTAACAAATATTTAAGGAACATAATATAAATTGGAAATTGTATCAAATTTTTATAAATTCTTCCAGAAAAGAAAAGCTGGGTAAACTTTTTCTCAATCACCAAAAGAGGTCAGCCTTACCAACATCAGACAGATTTATCACAAGGAAATTCAGGTCAATGTATTTTATAAACATAGACACACACACACACAAACTGGGGAAAATATTGGTATAGTAAATACACTGATGTGTTAAAAGACTTAAATACCATCATCAAATAGAATTTATCGAAGATATGCAAGGCTGGTTCGATATTTTAAAACAGTTACTGTAATTCATCATACCCAACAGAAAAATAATCATGCAGTTACAGTAGGTGAAAAAGTCTTTGACAAAATCCAACACATACTTTTGATTTTAAAAACCCACAGCAAGAACTCACATGAAAAATACAACACCCCGACAGTTGTGTAGCTTGGTCTGTTTGTCGGGCCCCTAGCAGTTAGACCAGGACCTGCCTCTGATGCATGAGCTGGCTATTTGGAACCTATTCCCTTTGGTGGGATGCCTCACCCAGCCTTGATGCAAGGGGGGGAGGAGCTTGGTTCTGGCTCAACTTGATCTGCCACGTTTTGTTGACTCCCATGGGAGGCCTTACCCCTTCTGAATGGAGGAGGAGTAGATTGAGGGGGGGTGGTTAAGACAGGAGGTGGGGGAGGGGAATGGGCGGAGAGGGGGAAGGGGAAACTGTGGTTGGTATGTAAAATAAATAAATAAATAGTATTAGAAGTATTAGAAGCATAAAAAGTGAGGAGATAATAAAGGTATGTTTTTCTGATTCAGAAAGGAAGAAAGGAAGGAAGGAAGATACAGCACCCCAAGGTCATGAGAAGAAAGACCCAATATTCTCAAGATGGTAGTTCATTCTAACAAGATTTATATAGAGATTTAATACAATCACAATAAAAATCCAGCAAGTTCTTTTGTAGATTGTTGACAAACCTATTCTAAAGTTTATATAGAAAAAGTGAAAATCCAGAATAGCCAGCACAATTGTCAGAGCAGAATGGTACCAGTGGAAGGTCAAACAAATACATCAATGGAACAAAATAGAAAACCAAGAAATACACCAATGCAAATATAGTCAGCTATATGAATATGGTCTCTTACAAAGGACAGGGCAATATAATGGAGAAAAGAAGGTATTTTCAACAAATGGTCCTGAGTCAATGATACAGCCATAATAAAAAAAAATTCTGTACCCTTTGCTAACTTGATAACCACCCCCAACCCAATTTAAAGACAGGTAGATATCCTGAACAGCAAGACTTTACTAGAGAAGGCATATCGATGGCAAATGTAGGTATGAAAAAATGCTTAATATTCACAAATTGCTAATTAACCCAATTCTAAGATATAATTGTGCCCCTATTAAAATGGCCCAAATCAAATGCTGGAGAGGATACAAAGCAACAAGGATGCGTTCATTTGACCAATGGGAATGGAAAACGCTGTGTTGGAAGACCTTTTGGCAATTTCTTAGTAAACTAAATATATACTGTGTGTGTGTGTGTGTGTGTGTGTGCATGTGAGAGTATGCAAGTTTGCATGCATATGTGTGATAGTATACGGAAGCCATAGGCTGATGTAACCTGTTTTACTTAATTGTTCTCCACTTTATTTTTTGAGACATGGACACTCACTGAACCTGGAGCTCACTGATGGTCACCAAGTTCCAAGGATCTGTCTTTCTGCTGGGTTACAAATGAGGGTAGCCTAGTTTCTATGTGGGGTACTGGGGATTCAAATTTAAATCCTAATGCCTATGCCTATATACTTTACTGACTCAATCCCCACCCCCCAACCTCTCATCATGTGACCCAATATGATTCCTTGATATTTATCCAGATGAAGTGAAAACATACAGCCACGCATAAAAAAAATGGACAGAGATGTTCATATCATCTCTAATAGCCAAAACTTAGAACTAAGATATACTCAGTAAGTGAAGGGGTATGTAAGCACTGGTCCATCCAAACATCTGAGCATTATTCAGGACTAAAAATCAAGGAGTCTTGATGTGGTCATAAAAAAAGCATGGGGGCAATTTAAAGGTGTAACGCTGGGCAAAAGAAGTCAGTCTGGGAAACGAAGCCATACTTGTATGCTTCTCACCTGTGATGTCTGGACAAGACTAAACAAAGAAGACGGTGAACAGATCAGTGCTGGCCCAACATTAAAGCGAGGGGAGATGAATAGGGAAAACAGAAGACAGTTTTAGTCAGTGAGATTATTTAGTACAGTTGTATGATGGTAGACAACATGCCATAGTACATTTATCAAAGCCCACAGAATATGCACCACAAAGGGTGAACGCCATGACAGCTCTGGACTCTGGGGGATAATTTACTGACACAGATTTACTGATTATTACGAATGTGTCTCTCTAGTGCAGGATTTTTTTTGCGTGAGTGGGTTGAGACGACGCTCTTATTTTCTGTTCAAGCTTGCCATGAAATTTTGTGCCGACACAGTCTGTTATTGGAAACTGAAATAAGAAGCCTCCATTTCCTCTTCTGTAAAACAGAGTGAGGGGAAAGGGTCAGGTGATGGAAATTTCGATAATCCAGACGAAATGCTCAGCGCAGCAGCCGAACGCGTAAGCACTTGCTAGTTGTGGTTGGCGGCTGTTGTTATTGTGTTGTGGCCCAGTTCCTAGCCAAGGGGATCTCATTGTCCTCCAGAGGCTGGTGCTGCTACTGCCAGGTAAACAGGTTTGTAATGTTTGCCATTTTTTTGACACCCTTCCTCCAATCAGAGCTCAAAAGACAAACTGGAGGTAAATGCAAACTCTCCCATGAGTTTGGGCAACTGATAGCAACCCTGAAAAAAATGCCTTTCACGTGAAATATTCCTGCTGTTTTTCTTTTTCAGAGGGGGGACTCTGCCTGGGGGCTTCAGGTGTTTCTGCTGCTCAGGTCAACAGGCGTTTCCAGACCTCTGTGGGTTGAGAACGGAGATCAATGTTTAGAAAGCATGCCGCCTTTTGACGGGATTGGGTGAAGTTGGATTATTCATTCACAATGCCCAGAAAGGTTCTCTTGTTCTCTGCTCTGTGTAAGCCATGGAAAATATCATACAAGTTCATAGCCCTTTACACCCTAGAGTGGATAAAGCCTACCATAGGCTTCAAATGATCCTCGGGGCCTTCTGACAACTAGATGCCTTGTAAGTTTTCTTAAGATGTAAAAACTTGAATCAAAAAAGAGAGAGAGAAATAGAAGAGAAACTGCATACGAAAGAAAGAGGACTTGAAGGCACCCAGCTGAAGACATCAGTTACCCAGGTGCTTTAGTCGTCTGGAGCAATTTGTTCTGTATGCCACATAAAAATGTGCTTTTCATTTTCAAATGACAAGTGTAATGGAGTGCCCTGTGAAAAACAACTGCATTATTGATAGCGCCGTCTCGTGTCTCGCCACAGACTCCTGTTTATCAAATCTAACATATTTGGTGCTAGGAGAAAAAAGAGCAAAGCTTTTGAAAATGTACATTTGGAAAAGCAGGCAGCTCTGAACTTGATCTAGTTTCTGACATCACTTCCCAGTTCTAAGAGTTGAGGCCATGAGAACTCAGCAAGATTCTGCCGGTCCTCGGGTAGGTGAGAAACCTTCCTGAGAGGCAAATAGAGCCCCCCACACTATGTTCGTTCAGGGGATTTCCCCTTGTAGTTCACAGTAGAACTCGGCAAACGTTGGCTGAATGGAATCTATGTCCTGGGGTCATCCTAGCAGAAATCCATCAGCCAGAGACATCATGATGGCTGTCTCTGTTCTGGCTGTCATTGCAGGGCAAATCACCACTTAAACTCATGACTCTCTCTGCTTTTCACTATTCAGATTCTCTGTTTTTCCTTCTCTTATTTCCTTATAGCTCTTTCCTTTCCCATCTTACTTCATCGTTCTTCTATTCCTGTAGGAACTCCATCTTTTGTGTGTAAATCCTATCATCAGAGCCATTGCTTCGTCATTACATAATGGTGCTGGGGACAGCACTGTGCATGATGATTTCAGAAGCTAAGGAAGCCTCATGCCGCCACATCCTCTAGTGATTACATGCAGTGTTACAGTTAAAAGTCAGCTTTTAGATAATTTATATATCTTTAACAAATAAACTTCATAACTTCAATCAAAAACCAATATAATTGAGTGTTTGCTGCAATCGAGATCAATGTTAAGATTGCTGAAGGCTACAGAAATAACAAGACAAGAGTGCATGTCTAGTCATGTTTGCAATATAAATACAGCAATTTTAACCAATAGCAGAAAAAAAGATTTTAGCTGGAAGATATAGGGAATTAATAGTTAAGCTATTAGTGGGGTTGTTTTAACACTAGTTAAGTAACAGCGGCTGTAAGGACCAGACAAAGTGGCAATTTGAGTACTCAGGAGGCTGAAGAATGATCACAAGTTTAAGGTCAGACTAGACAGTTTAGTGAGATCCCATTTTCTAAACAAACAAATAATGTTGGAGTGTAGCTTTGTGTTAGAGCACTTATCTAACACGCATGAAGCCTTGGACTCAACCTCCAGGAAAGGGAAAGAATGGGAGAGAGAAGGAGGAGAAAAGGGGGTGGAGTCACACACACACACACACACACACACACACACGAACATCTGCACACACAAAATTACATTTTGTGAGGCCCAATACAGTATATAAGTATACTTTTTCATTTTTCCTCATAGAATTTTAATTTTATTACATATTAGCTTAGTATATGTGTGTGCGTACGTGTGTGTGTGTATATGTGTATGTTTATGTGTGTGTGCATGTTTGTGTACTAAAGCACTTATTTAGAGGTCAGAGGATAACTTGTTGAAGTTGATACTCTCCTTCCATCCTATGGGGCCCTGTGATTGAACTCACAAAGTCAGATTTGGCAGCAAGTGTTGCTACTGGTTCTCTTACCCTCTGAGACTCAGCAAATCCAGGTCCAGAGGGGAATAGTGAAATGTAAATTAAGTTGTAGACTTTTACTTTTTCTTTCCCAGATCTTTCTAGCTAAATCTTAATTCAGTCACAAGTGATGTGGTTCTCGACATGTTATCAAACTCACCTGCCTCCGTTTTTGTACACATTAAATGTAATATGGCAACCAGGTTTCTAATGATTTGTGGAGATTCAAGCAGTTTAACACAGACATGCCTAAAACAGTGACCCTCAGAACAAGCATTTTGCTACCTTTCTTTCACTATTAATATTTAAAACATAGTAAATTACACAGCTTATTTAGACTAACTTAACAAAGAAATAAAGGACTAAATTATTTGGCCAAGAACATATGGCTAAAAAGATCAAAATTGAACCTGGTTTGCCTTCTTTTATATAACAAAGATTTATTTTTCACCAATGCCACTGAGGTGACTGGCGGTCAACTAGCTTTGCCGAGTGTGTACAAACAGAGGCACAGGGAGAATTAAACAAACAGAAATAACAAAGCCAGTTGCAAACAAAAGCTCTCCATCCCCCCTGTCCTGCCACAGCCTTGCTGTCGGCCTCCTACCTTGGAGCTTCAGCAGTTCCTAAGCTCACGTCCTTTGGTAAATCTTCTCAAATTGTCTGTGGGCCTCTCGTAGTATCACAGTTGACGCTTAGATCTTGGCTTTCGGCTGATTTGCAAAAATTAAAAAGAACAAGAAATTCCCTGAGAGACTCCACAGCTGTGCATGTAAAAGAACACAAATTTCTTCAAACAAGAGCTGGAAAAAAGACAAGAGCTAAAAGTCCTCAACTTAATTTACCTTCCAAGATTTCCCCCCTGGATCTGCATTTTGTGGAGGTCTCAGAGGGTGTGGCCCTGTGTGTTACTGTTAATCCCATCCTCCCTGCTAAGCACGTCTCTAAGGAGCTCAGAAGTCTGCAGTTTGGGGAACCATCTCTGCCACCAGGGAGGCCAGAGTCCCTCTGAATCTTCATTTAGCCGTGAAGACAGCTGTGAGCCCTTCCAACTGGTAAGTAAAATAAATCAGTTTACTTAGGTAGATTTGAGCCCACCCAAAAGGTCCCAAAGTGCAGTGCTAATCCTTGAGTAGCCATCTAAATGCAGGACAGATGGTTTTCCCCGACTGCTAGGCACAGGGGAGGATGAGGCTTCATCAAATGATAAAATAAAAGAGGATCGGATGATAGCTAAGGCTGGGGAAGCCCCAAACAACAGGAGTGGCCCAACCGAAGAAATTTCCCAGGAAGGAGGTTTGGATGATCTGACTAGAATCAAAGCTTGCACCTCTTCCCAGCACTGTGACTGTGGACTGTGACTGCGGACCGTTCACACAGCCACTCATCCGCCTGCCTGCTGACTTTTCAACCAGTTGTGCGTTCTCTTGCTACTCACTTTTGCTTTTATTGGAAACGGGGTATGATCTATGCATCCTCTGCTTTTAACACACATACTAATTCTTTACATAATGGGAGCTCAGGGACTATCACTATCCAATTTGAATTATAAAAATGTGATTTATATTTCAGGAACACAGCTATTAAGGCAAATCAAATATACCCATCTCTTGCATTTATTAGAAAGGCTATATATGTGTGTATATGTATACATATGTACATGTATATACATATATATGCATGTGTGTATATATGGTATATACACGATATATATACTATATACAGGATATATATATATATATGTATATATAAAAAATCTCCTTCACTTCATGACCAGGCTAAACCTCAAACTCAGATATCTGCTTGCCTCTGCCTCCAGACTGCTGGAATTAAAGGTGTGTGCCACCATCGCCTGGTTTCGAAAGGATATTTTAAAGTATTTGAGGAAAACACTTTCTTCACTTGAAAACAGTACAAAGTGGAGTTTTATGTTCACTTTGACTTTTAAATGAACAGATCTGAATTACTTAAATACATATCATAAAGCTCTTGAAAATAAAATAATCTTTTGAATAATGTTTGAATGTTAAAGGAAATACTTAACTGTAGAAATGTATACTTAGAAAAAAAGAAATTATACTTAGTATCAGTGACTGAGGATCAACTCTTCCACTAACACACACATACAAAGAGAGAGAGGGAGAGAGAGGCAGAGATAGAGGCACACACAGATATATACAGAGAGATACACACAGAGAAATAAATACGGGCATACAGATACATAGAGACACATAAATATACAGACAGATATATGCATAGAGGCATAGAAACACAGACACACACTCAGGGGCACAGAGATGCATACACACACAAATACAGAAACAAATACATAGATACAAAAAGACTCATATATGCACTCAAGTAAATACAGAAAGACACACTTGGAAACACAGACACAAGCACACACAAGCACGCGCGTGCGCGCGCACACACACACAGAGAAAGAGAGAGAGAGAGAGATTCTGTGATCTTCTATATCTTTAAAAGTGTGTCCTCCATCATCAAAGAGAGCTGTATGGTAGAACTTAGCTGTTTTCCCTTACTACCTCCTATTCCTTCCTGTCTCATGTATTGTAACTCTATAAAGTCTTTTCATGGCTGAGAGAGATCATTCCTCGACTGTTTCTTCCTTACTAAGCTTTCTTGGCACATTGATAGGTAGGATGGATCCATGGTCCTCAAACCCATAGCAGTGTTAGCATCAGAGTTCTACTACCTCATCCCACACTTGTCACTTGTGGTTGTTGACACTGACTACGTGACAGGATCCTGCATATCAAAGAGACAAGCCTCTGGGCTGAATGTGTCTGATTTTCTGGATTAGATTAACTAGGTGGGAAATCCACCCTAAACAATAGGTTACTTTTCTATGAGCTGAGGCCTTGAACCTAATCAAAAGGAGTCACCTCTGTTGACTGCAACACACTTCTTTCTCTCGGACTGATTCTACTCCCTGTTAGCAGATTTCCTCGGCAGGTAAACCCACTACTCTGGCATCTCTAACATCCTGGGTTCTCCAAGGCAATCCAGGCTGCAACGTCGCAGCTTCACACAGTGGCCTCTCTACTAGCCCTCCATTCAGAGACACCCCTGACACACACCTGGCCTCAGAGGCTGTCTTTATGCATAGAGGCAAGTTCTATAATCCATTTCTTCTATCCTTAGCTCTAAAACAGAACCACATGGCCATAGTTGCCATGTTCTGCTGCTTACTGGGCCTTAAACATGCCCCCCTTGTTTAATTACATCTTTACCAGCTTTCTGTTTTCCTTCACTGCCTAAGCTTGGCTATCCTTGAACTTGATCTTTAGATCAGCCTGGCCTCAAACTCACAGATATACTAGCTTATGCCTTTGCAGTGCTGGGATTAAAGTTGTGCATCATCATACCTGACGCTAAACTTTTCTTTAAGTCCTTTCCACAAATTGGAAATTTATCTGGGTGGTAACTTGCCCCGAGGTCACCACTCCCTTTATTTATTTCTTAATCCGTTGATCTCCTTGAATAACAATCTTAGCTCCATTCTGCTTTCTGGTGCTCTTTTTCTCCTCAAATATTTTTCCTTACTCAGCTTGCTCCTTTTCATTATACATCTTCATTAGAGTTACCACAAATATCCACACGACAGAGTCTATACTAGACTGCTTTGAGATTTCTTCTGCCAACAGAATTAATCTAAAACTCTTCACTTTTAGTCTCCAGAAGACTCTTTGGACAAGGACAAAATGCAGCCACTTCCTTCACCAAAATATCACAAGAACAATCTCTAGGCAACATACTAAAACTCTTCTCTTGAGTGACTCCCAGACAGTTCGAATAACTCTTAGCACCTCTGTCTTCCATGCTCCTGCTAGCATGACCAATTAAGCAGTGCTTAAAGCATTTATAACCCAAAGTACCAAAGTCCAAATCCTTCCAAACAAATCAGGGTCAGGCCTATCACAACTATACCCCGATCCCTGGTACCAACTTTTATCTTAGTTAGGGTTTACTATTGCTCTGAAGAGACACCATGACCATGGCAACTCTCATAAAGAGAACATTTAATTGAAGGTCGTCCACTTACAGTTTCAGAGGTTCATTCATTATGATCTTGAAGGAGAGCATGATGGTGTGTAGACAGACATGGTGCTGGAGTACTACATTTTGCAGGCAACATGAAGTCGATTGTCTGTCACACTGAGGAAAGCTTGAGATAAAGAGACCTCAAAACCTGACCCCACAGTGACATACTTCCTCCAACAAGGCCTCACTTCCTAATAGTCTGCTCCCTTTGGGGGCCATATTCTTCCAAACCACTACAAGTCAGGGAGTCTGTGGAGGGTCTTCTTGATTAAGGATTGACAGAGGAGGGTCCAGCCCATTGGAGGCATTGCCAACCCTGAGCAGTTCATACTAGGTAACAAGTAGAGCAGACTGAGTCATCTTTCTGGGCCCATTTTTTAAAGAAATATTTCTGAACAACAACAAAAAAAATCTGAGATGAAGAATGGTTCATTTTCTGAGTTAAGTCTCCTCAGAAGACTTCTGAGGTCTGTACTGATGTCAGAAACCATGCTGATGTCTGAGATCTATGCTGCCAATGGAAACCGTGTGGATGTTTATGATCCACACTGCTCCAGGCTGGTAAGGACAGAGAAGCTTTCTTTGCAGTGGCATTGATGACTACAGACTTATAACTGAGAATGAGAGACTTTGAAGACTTCTATGACAGCCCCCCCCCAAAAAAAAATAAGGAAAGAAACAGTCTAGACAGGAAACTGTGGTGGCATTTCATTTGTATCTTAACAGATAAAGTTTGCCTGAGAATCACACTGGTCAGTCTTACAGACCAGGCAGCAATAACACGTACCTTTAATCCCAGGAGCCACACTAGCTTGCCATAGAAACTGGGTGGTAGTAGTTCACCCTTAATCCCAGAAGAAGAGAGGATTATAAAACGGGAGGAGACAGCTCTCAGTCTCAGTCTCATTCTGAGGTTTCCTGGAGGCAGAATCGCCATTTTCGGACTGAGGTCAAAGTTAGAGCTAGCGGCTGGCTGCTTTGCTTTTCTGGTCTTCAGGTTGAACACCAATATCTGTCTCTGAGTTTTTATTAATTGTGCTTCAGAAAATGATTGAAGAGAGTCCTTTAAAACCTTTAAAACTGGGGGCTGGGGAGATGGCCTAGTGGTTGAGGGCGCTGCCTGCTCTTCCAAAGGTCCTGAGTTCGGTTCCCGGTGACCGCATGGTGGCTCACAGCCATCTGTGGTGAGGTCTGGTGCCCTCTTCTGGCCTGCGGGCATACATGCAGACAGAATACTGAGACTACTGTATACATAATAAATGGATAAATCAAGGGGGAAAAAAGAAATTTAAAAAAAACCTTTAAAACGATGATAAAGATGCTCTTCACAGTTGATGGCTCCTCACAGGGGTGAGGTGGGGAAGGACTCAGTTTTCTTTAAGGGCCTGACCACTGGGAGTTTGACCATGCACCAATTAGTATATGGACAATACAATTTGGACTTAGTGGGTTTTTTTGGGGGGGTCGGAGAGGCAGGGGAGGGCTCAAGGGTGGGAGGGTGGACCTGGGAGGAATGAGAAGTGAGTATGATGGGTGCATTGTGCTGTGGAATAATCCTTTTGCTCACTGGTTAATAAGGAGATGACCGGCAGATGGCTGGCAAGATTTTCGGGGCAGAGAGAATGCTGGGAAGGAAAAGGGCAGAGTCTGAGGAGTCTGGAGGAGACACCATGAGCTCAGGGTGAGCAAGATGGGAAGGACTGCCTGAGGTAAAGGAGATGAATAGAAATGGGTTCATTTAAGTTATAAGTGCTAGCAGAAAACAAGCCTAAGCTATGGGCTGAGATTTTTAATGAAGTCTCTGTGTGGTTATTTGGGGATCATCTGGCAGGTCAGAAAAGTCCACCTACAACACTGTATGAAACTCCCAGATAATTAATAAAAAAATATTATGTTGGGGGAAATAAATAACCTATTTCTCAACTGGCCTTTGAAAAGTTTGGATTTCAATTTTGATTATCTACCCAATTTGATTTTATTTGTTGGTTACATTAAGCTTAGATATTATTTTCCCAGTTCTACAGATGTGAAGACTAAGAAGTAGAGACAGGGAGAGGCTGAGAGGGTGGGGTGGAGAGTGCTATGGGGTAGGGCTGGGCTTCATTTCCATTGCCATGTGTGCTGGTTAGGGTTTTTTTTTTTTTTTGGCTTGTTTTTGTTTTTGTTTTTGTCAAGCTGGAGTCTTCTGGGAAGAAAGATCCTCAACTGAGAAAATCCCTCCCTAAGACTGGCCTGTAGGCCAGTCTGTGGGGCCTTTTCTTAACCTCAGATCAATGTGGGAGGCCCCGCCTGTTGTGGGTGGAGCCTAAACTGCACTTCTCCCTGACTGTGCCTTAGTCTCTGACTCTAGGTTTTTGCCTGAACTCCTGCCCTGATTTCCTTCAGTGAAGGACTTTGACCTGTTAGGGGAAAGAAACTCTTTCCTCCCTAAGTGGCTTTTGATCGTGGTATTTTGTCATAGCAGCATAGACTCCACCTGGGGCAGCATGGAGTCTGACCTAGGCTGGAGGGACTAGCTAAATGAGGTAAAATCATGAGTTTCTGTTCAATTAGCTGTTTCAGCTAACCGAGATTTGATTTTCTGTTTTGGTTTTAAATCATTTCGGCAGGCAGTTTACTTTTCTGACTATTTGTTAAATTAGAGTGGAGACACGAGTTTTTAAAAACTCCTTTTCTCTCCGACAAACGTTTATTAAGGACAGTGGTGTTCCTTGTCTTTAGTCCCAGCTACTTCAGATGCTGAAGTAGGAGGATCACGAGTTCAAGACAGGACTGATAGACAGCAAGATATTGCCTCAGTCAACAACCACGAAGTGCCACCGACGACCCAGAGGTTATACTAGGCAATAGAGAGGCAAAGATGAAGAGATTGACATGTTTAATATCGGAGACCAAGTTAGCCCACCGCACTGGAACTTGTGCATTCCGTAGTGCTCAGATGACTCTAGGGCTTCTTCACTGGCTTTTCCTATGTCAAGGACACAGATAAACAATACCTTCTTCTTCTTCAGAACTACCGGCTTTAGCTGTGCCTCTACTGCTCCGGTAGGGAACTCCTTGACTCTGAAGTGGGCTCTCACTTCACTGCTTTGTTTGATGCCCTTAGAGAGCTTAAGGAAACCCTTCCTGTGAAGAGCTCAGCTGCAGGTGGGAGGAAGCTAGGTTCGTATTTCTCCCCTCACTTCCTGACTGTGTGGTCTTGGGTAAGCTTCTTAGGCCATTTGAGCTTCAGTTATCTACGGATAAAATAAAGATGCTGCACAACACACAAGGTAAAGAATTGTTGCCGAGTTACATGAGGTTTGAGTGCAAAGCATGAACTTTTATTATTACAAATGGTGGTGAACATGCACGTATTTCAGGCGTAAGAAGGATTGCCGCATCAGAAACATCCCACTTACTTTCAGCTTATTTGGTCCACTGCTCTATTCCCAGTGGGTAGATTTGGGTCACATGACTGCCTAGACTTGTGTCTTCATGGAGAACCAGGTTCTTCTTATTCTTTGGTTATTGGAACATAGAAGCTTACTAGTGTGGCTTGGAGTAGCCTCACCCTGGGGATTAGTGCATGGACGAAGCATGGTACACTGACATTGTAGGATGTGTCTGCCTGAGAGCCAACTTTTAGCTTCCAAGTTGCAGCAGAAACAAGCAAAGAGGACACAGATCACATCTTGGTGCAGACAGACTTTTACTTTCTTCTCTCTCTCCCTCTCTCTCTCTCTTTCTCTTTAAATGAGAATGCTATGTTAAAGACTGAAGACATTTTAAATGTTGACATGTATGAACATACCTGTGTCTGCACACACTGTTGTCCATAGCAAATTTGAGCTTTAACTTTCTCCTCCATGATTATCTAGGACTGCCCTTACATACGCCTTTCCCAGAGGAGATGTTCTATTATAGCGGATGATCAGGTCTGTAGGGAGACACTGACTCCCCTCCACATCTCTTACTAACTAGGTATAAAGGTGCTAATAACTAAAAGGGTAAAGAGATATTTGAGTGTGTGACTGTGGCTCTGAGAAAGGGAAGCCTGGGTCTTTAGGACACTGGCATTGGCTACTCACATTAGTTTATATCTGGAATATTTACAGACAGTAGGACAGTGCCATTGACTTAGTTAAACTACATTGAATTATTTCTCACAGTTCTAGAGGCTAGGGAGTTCAAGGTCGAGGTGCTTTCAGGCTTGGTGTCTAGTGGAAACATATTTCTTGCTTGGCCCATAGAGCTGGCCCATCTTGCTGTGTTTCAGAGGACACAAGACAACTTTGCAGGGCCCCTCTAGGAGAGCACCTCTTTTACTTTATAAGTCAAACCCAGTGGGTAGGAGGTGAACTTTTAAGGCACAGGAGACTAAGAACAGCAGTTGCTACACCTCTCCACCGACTAGAAATTCCTAGGATTAGGGTTCAATTCTGCCCCATGGGAGGAGGCTACAGAAAATGTCATGAACTTTTAAAGATGGAGGAGGAACTTGATTCCTGGTGACATTTATTTCACTAGCATATTTAGTGCATGAGGCCTGGATGACAAAATTTCTTCTAAACATTTGACTGAAAGTCTCTGCTTTTTTAAAGTATTCTTTTTATTTCTGAGATATGATATTTGTATTTATGGTGGAGTTCAGTGTGATAAATTCCATATGTATGAACAGTCTGTGTGGCTGGAAAAATGGCTCAGTTGGGAAGCACGAGGAGCGGATGTTTTCAGTTGTCTTTTCTACTCTTTCATTTCATTTCCTTTCTCTGGTATTTTCATTTACTATGTGTGTATAACTGTTTTGCCTTGTGTATGTCTGCACAATGTGAGTACCTCTGAGCCAGAAGAGGGCTTTGGATCCTTAGGAACTAGTTACAGATGGTTGTGAACTTCCATGTGGGTGCTAGGAATTGAACCCAGGTCTTCTGAAAAAGCAGTCGGTGCCCTTAACCACTGAGCAATCTCTCCAGCCCCTGCTCTTCATTTAAAAGTATATTTCAATCAGTTAGCTTTCCCCTCACTTTGAAGATAGTTTTGGAGACAAGGTCTTAGTAAGTTACATAGAGTGGCCTTGAACATTATCTGTAGCCCAAGCAGGCCTTAAAGGTTCCTTGCTCCTACCTCTGACTCTTAGGTAGCTAAGATTACAGGCCTATACTACCAGGTCAGACATACACTTTAAAATAAGTCATTAACCCAGATGTGGCAGTGCACTGCTATGTTGTCAACGTGTGGGGAGCTGAGACAAGGAGACCATGAATTCAAGGAAAGCCTGGGCAGCACAATGAGATTCTTTTTCAAAACAACATAATTGATGTTTTGTTGAAATACCTATTATATAGCCTAGATTTTTGTTGTTTGATGGGGAAGCTTTGACTATCTTAGGGTATTTGGTTCAAAGACAAAAATGTAGCCTCATCGGGGCTGGAGAGATGGCTCAGTGCTTAAGAGCATTGCCTGCTCTTCCAAAGGTCCTGAGTTCAATTCCCAGCAATCACATGGTGGCTCACAACCATCTGTAATGAGGTCTGGTGCCCTCTTCTGGCCTGCAGGCATACACGCAAACAGAATATTGTATACATAATAAATAAATAAATATTTTTAAAAAAAAGAAAAAAAAATGTAGCCTCATCAGTACATACCAAACTCCAGGATAACTTACATAGAGTTCTACCTGCCTTCCCAGTGGTATCATCAAAAAGAGCATCTGGCACCAAATACCCTAAGATAGTCAAAGAATATACATGGGAGCCCATATGTATGACTGATCTAAAGGAAATTAAACAAAGTTTATCTTATAAAATACTTTCGTCCTTCGTTAGGAAAATGGTCAAAACGTGGGCTTCAAACAACAAAGCAATGCCACAAGACTGAAGTAATCTTTAAAGTTTCCAGGAAAAAGATGGGGCCCCACAGCAACAACTCCACCTGGTTGAGATGACATCATGATGCTGATAGCACTACTATAAAACAGGATTTTTTGGGGGGGGGTACCAGCTGCTAAAATGATCCACTTTCTCATGACATTCTGGTCAAAACTCCAAATAAGAACTTTTTAAAAAAAAAAAACCCTATCAACTGCTCAAAAATCATTTGCAACTATACTAGACAGAAATCTTAAAACTTAACCATCACTTTACTTTTGCAGGATCTCATAAAGAAAACATCGCCCCCGATGACAGCAGGAAGCAATTCTAGAGGACAACGCCCCCTCTCCCAAAAAAGTTTGTCCTCAGGGTTGGAAACACCATTTAGGGATTGTTGATTATTACTTGTATAAGGCAGAGGATTGGGGTGAAAACTATGTAGGTTCAGAGATTAAAAAAAGATAATAATAGTGGGTAATAGAGTGAATACTTGTGAGCTATTATTTA
>PVIU01006861.1:0-97211 GCA_004026605.1 Ondatra zibethicus
TACACTTCAAAATCAAAGGCTGAAATAAAGATTCGTGAACAATTGACAAATGATAGCCTCCCCTTAGCTCCAGTTTGCTTTCTGTGGTTTTAGTTACAGTCAAGTATGATCTGGACATATTACATGGAAATTTCAAGGAAAAGCAATTCATAGATATTGAAAATGCATTGATCTGTGAGCTTCCTGAATACAGAGTAGTCAGTTCTGATAACTGACATGGCTACTACATGACTGATGGGAGAGTAGCATATACAACATGGATATGAATGATAAAGGGGTGAATATGCACCCAAAAAAGAATGGGTGCATAGTGAGAGATCTCATAGTTTTCATAGAATAGCTCCTCAAAGGTTGGTAGCACAGCCAGCAATAGGATACTGCTACATCACAATGCCTCCATCATTTATTACCTCACTTCCTCCTATCAATTATGTATTTTTCTGTGTATAACCTCACATTATATAAGAATGATGAATATGGTAAGATATGGAAATGGAGAGATACAGAGGTAATAATTCACATAACTGTTAATATGGCTATTAGTATAGCTTTTTATCATCTTGTAACTGTTAATCTTTTATTGTGCCTAGTATAAAAATCAAACTTTAAGGACTGGAAAGATGGCTCAGTGGCTTTTCCAGAAGACCTGGGTTTGGTTCCTAGTACCTGCATGGCTACTCACAAGCATATGTATTTCTAATGTCAGAGGGATACAATACCCTCTTCTGGTATCCAAGAGCACTGCGTCCATGTGGTGAACATGCATACATGGAGATAAACATTCATAAAATTAAATAAAAGTATATTAAAAATTAAATTTATCTTAGGTGCATATGGGATTGTTACTCTGCAAATTTCAGAAGTTCCCTGGAGTCTTGGAATGTGTCCCGAGAATTAGGGAGAACTCTAACACTAAATTCCCAAGGGAAATTTTAAGAGTGTGTGGGAAACAAGACTGGAAAATAGAAGAAACCATGCAAAGAGGAGCTTCTGTGCAAAAAATCCATGCAAGCTTGATCCTGCAGGAACTCTGGAACCCACACAGCTCCTTAGAGTATCTGTCAACTGGAGGCCAGTGAACGGGGTTTTAACATATCTGACTGTAAATCATTGGCTGACCGTGCTCCCAAGGGATGTCTATTCCGAACATTTTCATCAGTCTGCTTGTTTTGTTACAGTGACTCCTATAGCCCAAAAGTAGAGACATCTAAATAAAACTACAGCTGTGAGATGTGAGGGGTCTCCACAAAGAAGTGAAAAGGGATCTAAGAGACCCAAGTGTCCTGGGTGACCACTACAATGTCATCTAATGTTCCCTGGGTGGACATAACAGTCATCGCTCTATCTGGCCATCATTAGTACCTCCCTGAATTCTCTAAGCTCCTTAACCACATAAGGTCCCAACTACTTAGCATCTACTTGCCCATGCTTGCCATTTATCTTCTTCACAAATTTAATAATTCTTGCAAATCGACTTGAGATTCTATGTACGGATGGCTGGTCTACCTTCTGTGCCTCAGCACTCTCCATCCTCATGGCCTGAATCGGCCTTTAATACACATCACAAAATCTTACCTCCTCCAGAGGTCAAGAAGACCTTTCTTAGGACTGACTAAGAAGTGGGGCCTGTCCCTCTTTCAAGTCTCTCTTCTGGTGCCTTTGTCCCTTCACCGCGTGTCACATGTGAGGCCACTTGTACTCTCTCTGAATGAGAGATCAGCGTCAACATTTCATTTTCTTTGTATCACTCCATCACCAACAAATGATCAATGCTCATGAATAAATGATATCTAGCCAGCACTTGACGATAAAACAAAAAACAGTTGAATTCTTTCATATAGTCATGTCAAGTGACAGTGACTTCCTAAGTTCTTGGTCCAGTCTTTAAATGAGGCATTAATGCTCTTTGAGGCAATGAATTTTAGATAAGCTCTATTTTCTGCCACTCTGATGAAATCTCTGGCAAAAGCAATTCAGAGGAGAAAGGGTTCATTTTGCTCATGATTCCAGGCCACATCCCATCATGGTCAAGGAGGCAGGAACCTGAAGTAACTGGTCACATCATATCCACAGGCAAGAGCAGAGATTAATGGATTAAGGTGTTGGGGGAAGGGTCGCTTGTTTGGTTCCCAGCTGCCTGGCTAGCTTAGACCTGAAATAACCACATGGACACTGTATTAATTAAATCACTGCTTGGCCTTTTAGCTTTAGATTCTTATCGGCTAACCCTTACATATTAATTTAACCCATTTCTGTTAATCTGTATATCTTCATGATGTCGTGGCCTACCAGCAAAGTTTCGGCATGCCTATCTCCGGTGATGGCTCCATGGCATCTCTCTGACTCCGCCTTCCTCCTCCCATGCTATAGGCCAAGTCAGTTCTTCATTCATTAATCAATAAAAGCAACACATAAACAGAGGACCTTCCACACCATTTCCCCTTTTCTGTTTAAACAAAAAGGAAGGCTTTAACATTAACATAATAAAATTACATATAACAAAACAGTTATAATATTTATATCTATTTTATCTTCTATCATAATTAAGGAAAACTATAACTATAACCATTTATTCTTCAACTCCATCAAAGACTCCAGAAGGATATAATATTACCTAAGTAAACAGGAAGTACATTGTAAGCAACTTCCAAAATTCTAGAACTGACAGAGAAATCTTTCTGCCTGAACAGTCACTCAAAGTTCTTCTATACCATTGGGGCATCCATTTTCAGCCTACTGGCTCATAGTATCCAGCAGACTTTTCCATGTAGCAGGAAATTTCAAAGACAGTTCTGCCTATATTGGCAGTTTGTCAGTCATTTTCTTCTGTATCCTGAAGAATGTCTGGCGGATTCTTTCATGTATCAGGAACCCTGAAGGATTGTGTATCATCTTTAGGCAAGTTCAGCAGTCATTTTTCTGTGGGTCCTGCATGTCCAGTTAAGCAGTCCAGGCAAGAGCAGTTTCTTGCCCAAAATGGCTAGCAAACACCATGCGAAGCCTCTTCAATGCCCATCATCCCCTTGAAGTAGTTTGGTGTGGTCAGGAGCAGATGTGTCTCCCTGTCATGAAAAGTCTTGAGTTCTTAAACATTTTAAATGCCATATTCTGAAGATCTCTGAAAAATTTGAAGAATGCCTATCTAGCTGAAATATGTCTCTATACATCTAAAAAATCTAACTGACATGACTACAAGTTTGACTATTATAGATGACTCTCTATTTGCCTATATTTCTTAATTATACATTACATTTTAAAATGAACTTTACAAACACAATACCTTAATCAAGAGCAGAAATATACATATACAAAATAACAAAATTTACCTTAAATTGGTATCAATAAACCAAGATCCATACCAAAGCAAATTATTCATCTCTATAGCATATCCCCCTTTAAATGTAAAGAAACATTTATAAACAGTATTTGGGAATATGGGCATAGTTTTTCTCCAAACTGCTTCTTGCTGTTTGGGGGCATTGTTAATCAGGTCTTTTATGGTGTATCCTGTGTGCTAGGTTCATCTTAGTCATCAGTTTGGTGAAGTAATTTTTGAGGGGGTTCACAGTGACCTTTCAGGGGGTCATGCTCTATCAAACCATATTAGCCTGGAATGAATCCACAGGTTTAAGGCACATATACCAATACTCAGCTAGTCATCTCTACTTTTATACATTTCAGATTCCCCTGCCTAGGGAATGATGCCACCCACATGGGGCAAGTATTAACAACTTCTTGAAGAATGGGCTACCTAGCATCCCCTTGGGTATCATTAAAGTCAACTCAGGTAATCACTTGGATCTTCCTGGGTCGGCCTTCTTTCACAATGCTCCTATCTTTTTATTTTAACTTGGGACTTGGTTTATCCAACAGAAATAAAATAATTTTGTGAGAGAACTGGAGATGAATGCTCAGCAGTAACCGGACTCTGTCCACATGAAGGCAGCATGGCAGGGATCTTATATGGGCTTCACATTAGGGCAAGCATTCATTGAGCAGTTAAGCAATGAGCAGCCTGATATTGTTATCTGCATTAAGTTCAAGCAGATCCCCATCATGGGATCAGAACCAGGGGTATTTTAAGGTGGGAGAGATTTTGATTTTCAAGAATGCAAAAGACTTCTCTGCTAGAGGGCAGTTCCTACTCTTCTGGCAAGGGATGAGGTGGGGAGGTATTTCCAGCAAAGGAAAGCACATCAGAGGAAGGAAGAAGTGGCGTGGACAGAAGCTGGGGCATTTGGTGCTGGGTTGGGCAAGCAATGAGCAAAGTCATGGCAGGAGCGACTATGCAAAGACAGAGATAACCCAAACTCATTTCCCAGAGTCCCGGTCCTGCGATCTCACATGCCAATTCTGCCCCATCTGTCTCTGCCCTCCTGTGGTTCTTCTGAGGCAGTATTGTCTCCTTTACTTGTCTATATTTGCTGGAAACTTCCAGGCCTAGCTCAGGGTCACCTTTCATGGTGAGAATTTCTTTGTATTCCCATTGCTCTGAGGTCTAGTCTCTTTAACTCTTTGCAAACCAAGCATCTTGAGCGGCAGTACAGAGGCCAGCATCCCTTATCATTTGCACCTCTCCCTCTATCTAGTAGCTTATCCCAGCAGATGCTGCTGACAGAGGCAATGCTTTGTGCACTAATTATCTCATATGGAAATTCCTTGTCTCTTTCAATTAAATACCTTTGACAGAAACATCAGAACAATGCAACTCCGTTTATCCCAAAATATTCAGCAAAGTGCTAGGTAATCACAGTAGCCAAAATCTAATGACCACATGTCACGTGTTTGGCCCTGTCTTATACTTTCTGTAGGCAGTAGCTCATTTAATTCCCATCACACTCCTAAGAGGTAGCCATTTCCGTTTTACAAACAAGGGAAGTGAGGCTTACGGAGGGCCAGTCAACTGCCGAAGGTCATAGTGAGTAGGAAGAGCAGAATTCAGATACAGGCCATCCTTACCCTTAACCACCTTTGCACACGTCCCTGCAGCCACTAAGACACTGACAAACTGTATGTGAGCTGGAGGACTTTCCAGAGGTCTCTCGAGGTCCTTGCCCAGGAAGACATTGTTTTCCTAGTCTGACCATGTGGCCTACAGGCGTGATCTTTTAGTGTAGTAGTCTATGCTAGGTAGTCTTTGAAAGGTCTTGATACAAATTTTCATCTTTTAAAAAGAATACAGAACTTTTTTGAAAGTTTTGTACAATGTATTTTGATTACATTCACCTCCACCCATTCCTCCCATATCTGAGTCTCCACTTCTCTACCCACCCAACTTTGTGTGCCTTTCATTAAATCTTCTAGTTTATGTGTCTGTGTTTGTATACGGCACATGTGTGCAGGTGCCGATGGAGGCCAGAAGAAGGTGTTGGATTCCCTGGAGCGGAGTCATGGGTGATTGTGAGTTGCCTGGCATGAGTTCTGGGAACCAAACTCAGGTCTCTGGAAGATCAGCAAGTACACTCAACTCTCTCCAGCCCTTTCATCTTAAAGAGAGAAAAAGAATAGCTCTAAATCCAGCATGTGGGACTAGAGGGATGGCTCAATGGACCAAGCACTTCCTGGGACAACATGGGGACTAGAGTTTGGATGCTGAGTACCCATAGATTACCATGTGTGGCTGTTTGAGCCTGTGGTCCCTATTCTGGCAGGGGTGGGGTGGGGCGGTAACAGGCACATCTTGAAGACTTGCTCTCAAGCTAGTGAGGCTGAAATGGTGAGCTCCAGACTCAGTAAAAGACCCTGCCTTAAGAAAATAAGATTAAAGAGCCGCAAAAGAAGATACCTGAAACTCTCTTCTGGCCTCTATGTGTGTGTATACAGGAGTGCACCTGCCTATGCCTAACCATGCACAATGAACATAATAAAAAAATGTAGCGCCCTTTGTGTGCAAAGCTCATGTTTAGCAGTGAGCCACAGTCATTTCCTGTTACTTAGACTTGATCTGAAAAATGAATAGAAAATTTTCATCCTTCTCAGGCTGCCTTTGGGCTTTCATAAAAGCTACAGGCAGCACTGAGCCTGATCAGGGCTTCCAACCGGGTTCTTCCTCTTCTGAAGGTGAAGTGGAAACTGGGCAGGTATCCAAATGCTTTACCAAACCAGCTAATGCTACTAGAGACTCCCTAGAAACCATTAGGGCTCACAAAGCCCAGCGAACACGGGGAGACCTGGGCTACTCATTAAAAGAGGAAACAGGAAGTCAGCCTCAAAGAACAAGCTCTTTGGATGAGGCATTCACGTGACATACATGAATCATCCCTGAAGAGTGGGCACAAAGAGTGTCCTTTGCTTCTGGGCTTGTTATGTCCTCACTGCACCCCATGTGGTGGCGTGGTGTTTGTGAAGCTCCCTGGGTCTCCCCAGAAATGCAAACCAGCAGCAGAGTGGATGGGCAAAAGTCCCTTTGTGGAGCATGGAGGTAAGTTTTCTCCCCGTTGTCTACTTGTATGTTTACAAATGAGTAATGAGGTCAACTGGGGACAAGCACGTTTTGTGCCACAGTTTGGACAGATGTGCAGAGCCTCTGGAAAGCACAGCTGCTTGGTCCAAGTGGCGGCTCTCGCCAAAAGTACTAAATGTTCAAACGAGATGTGTCACCAGGGTGCTCAGAGGACCCCACTGGCCATCAGGAAATCTGTGTGTAGTGAGTCATTCCAACCATGTGGACACTTGAAGTGGATTTCTCCAAGCACAACCACACAGCATCTAAAGGCAGCTTAATAATTTACAAATACTTTATCATAACAGATGTCAATCTTCATTCTATTTTGTTGTTTGCTTGTAGGTATGTGTATATGTGTGCTCTGTATGTTCACATATGTGTTAGTGCACCTGGGCATGTAAGTGCAACTATGTGTGCATAGATGCACATGTGTGTAAGTCCTATGTGCACAGAGGGCACAGCAAGATTGGCTGTGATGTCTACACAGCAAGATTGGCTGTGATGTCTACTTTGCTATTTGTGACAGGTCTCTCACTGGTCTTGGGCTCACTGACTTGGGAAGGCCAGCTGGCTATTGAGCCCCCAGGAATTACAAGACCAGGTCTCTCATTTTTCATGGGTTCTGGGGCTCAAACTCAGGTCCTTATGCTTGCAAGGCATACACTTTTCTGACTGAGTGCTCACCCTGCCCATTTTTTTTTAAAAACCAGGCATAACTCAGGTTTTCAACTTTGCACTAAGAATCAATGTGAATCTGTCCTTTTGCTAACAGGCACAGAGTAGGGAAGACAGTTTAGCATATGCAGCTCACAGCATAACCATCATGGGCTGGCTAACTGCAAAGTTCCTGAGCTACCACATTGGAGAGAGCACGCAGCCTATCCCTGGTGCATTACAGTGCTGATGTTTCTACCCAAGAGGTAACAGCCATGACAATGATGGTTGTAGGTAGGAGCTATTGTTGTTGTTGTTTGTATTGTTGCTATCACAATTATGATGCAAGATCATTTTTTTCCTCATGGACTTTTGTATAGTTCTGTTGCTTTGCCCATACTAAAACCAGAAGGTTGGCTTGTGAAGCATGCACCTTCACAACCTTTCTAGATGCTTCTAAATCACCTTGAAAGAAACAGGGCTGAATCACACTGTCACCTGCAGTGTTTAACAAGTCCTTCTGCAGTGTTCCACCATGTCCTTCTTGTATTTGATGCTGTCAGGCATTTTATGTCTACCACTTCAATGGAACAATCTTGTTTTATGTTGGTCTGATCTGATCATACATAATACTAAACATCATTATATTCATGCACTTACATATTTACATTTTATTACATTCATTTAGAGCAGGTAGAAGAATGTATGTACTTGTGTGGGTGTGTGCATACCATAGTCCTGGAGTTGATGTGTGGGAGCCAGTCCCTCCCTCTCCGCTATTGTGTAGGTCCTAAGGCTTGTACTCAGGATGTCAGGCGTGGTGACAAGCAGCTTCACCTGGTGAGCCATCTCACCAGCCCGTGCACATTTTTGTTTTTATTTCATGCTCTCTTGTCTCTGAAATGTCTTCATCTGCTTTGCCAGGTTTCTGATAGGTAGTTTGTCTTATTCTCATCAAATTCTGGATTTTGGTTCTAAGTTACATGCATATAGATTAGGAGTAGTACGTCCCAGCCCGAGCTTTGTTTCCATAGTCTCTACTGGATTTTTTTTTAACAACTAAATTCTGTTAGTGCAGTGACATTTCAAGACAGAACATGCTATGTCATGTTTGATTTTTCCTTACTCATGCCAGGCCTTCATGGCTCCCTTACATCTCCCGTGATAAAAGACAAATCTGGCATTTAAATCATTCTTTCTTAGGATTTATTAATGCATAGTGTAAGACAGGAGTGCAACTTCCATTTCATATATGGCTAGAAGTTGTGCCTGTGCTACCAACACTCTAGACAGTTGTTGCAATGTCATTTTTACATGTTTGCCTTCCTGTTTGGGGCCTTCTATTTCTGCACTCTATGCTTGCCCATTGAGCTATGTGCTCATCTCTCTGTTGACAAGTTGCCATATCATTAATTTACCTTAATATAGCTGGTTGGCACCGGGAAGGCAAAGGCAGACCTTACCCTCTTTCCCCAAACTGTACTGACTGCTCTCTCGGCCCTCAGAGATATTTGAATGCACCTGTAAAGCTCTAAAATGTCCCCTGGGGCTTTGACCAACTATCTTTGTATTTGTAGATTAATTTGCTATCACATGGCCTATGTGGAATATTTAGTTTCTCAGCACAGGCATGTGGTATAACTTTGAATTAATTTGTACCACCTTCAAAAATATTTATTTTATTTTTGTTGTATGAGTGTGTCTGTGTGAGTTTCCATTGTGTGTGTGTGAACCCAAAGAGGTCAGAAGAAGGCATTGAATTCCCCTGGAGCTGGACTTCTAGGAAGTTATGAGCTGCCCAGTGTGGGTGTTGGGAACCAAACTGAGGCCCTCTGCAAGAACAGTACACACTCTTAACCCTGGAGCCATCTCTCCTGCCATCCTTCCATGTGTTATGTATGTCAGTGTTCTGCCTATTCTCCAAATCAATTATTACATATTGAAGTTAGTACAAATTACTTGAGAGTGCACTTCTATTGTTAATAAGATTGTTAAGTACATTTTATTTGGGAATGGCTGCTTATTATACACAGGATGTATCAGTTATTGCCCAAATTTAGTCATTTAAGGGCATACAAGCTATGTCAATACAGATTACATTAAGTGATTCTTCATAATCTGTGACAATGGCATGTTTCTGTCTTTAACTTCTTAGCCATATGTGAAACAGTTTTATGTTGATGTATTCTTTAATTATGATTTCAACATGTTTGATAGTTTATTTTTCAAACACCATTAATTAGATATAAATTTATATGCCTATGTTCATAATTGAGATGGGCCTATAAATTTATTTTCATATTTATCAAGGATGCAAAATCTCTATAGAATAAGTTGTAAAGTTTCCTATATTTTTTTCTTTCTCAAACTTAATTTATTTTTAGATTTTTAAAAATTAAAGTTACAAATGCAAGCTCTTTCAGGAACAATATCATTTCCTTTAAGTGTGTTAGCACCACCCAAACGATCCCACTAAGCCCCTTCATCCAAAGCATCTTCTCCCCAAGGACAAGACCTCTCCATGATTAGACATATATCCCAAGATTATCAGAAAAGACTCCTGTGTTGCTCTCAGATTTTCAGTTCTAGTGATACATTGATTTCCTGCCACATGGGAGAAGGATTTATTTTTCTTTCCTTCTCTTGCTCTTGCACAACGTCTGGTCTTCTTTCTAGTTCCTCAGTGTCCTGGTATAATGGTTCGAACATGGCTTAGTGTGGTCATGTTAGCATTTTTCTTTAGAGACTGTATAAGTGGTATTCAAAACAGACGTCGTATTTCCCTTTTTGGTTTTACTTTAAGAAAATAATAATGGTGGTTGCTTTTGTTTTATTGCTTGCTTAGCATTGGTGTTTCATTACTAATTCAATCCCCAGTGGAACACCTCATCAATTCTCTACGAGCTTCTTTCAGAGCAGTTGGATGTAGTTGTTATTCTGTCAATTTTAGCACAGAAAAACGCTCTCCAGGAGAACTCTGCACTTTTACAAAGGAGGCATCTCTGTTTGCCTGCAGATGGTGTGGAGGATGCCCGACATTCTAGGTTTCCTTAATCATCATCTTGGGGGCCCCTCTGTTCCTTTCCTGTGCTACAGTTTCCTCTCTTCTGGCTTCTCTACTTTCTTGGGTAGATAAATGCTTCACCATACTGCATAACCAAGAATACCTCTTCTCACTGTCCTTGAATGCCATCTTGGATCACTCTGCAGCTCTAGGTTAGAAACCTATTGCTTTAGAACTGAAGGAAGGTGCTTCTCAATTGTCTGACACTTTACAGTATTCACCCTGAGAACTCAGAAGCTACTCTCATTCCTCTTCCTTCTAATAGGACCCCTCCCAGTCTCTCCTTGAAGTTTCTGCCTGACTTATTGAGCTGAGCATTTGGGCATCTTGTATTAACATGTTTCTTTATGGATATAGTCAAACTTTTTTCTGGGTGTTTGATATTTTTTGTTCAATCTGGATACTAAAGATTTATCAACCCTGGGGAATTTTCTTGCATTATGTCATTGGTATCTTCTTTTGATATAATTTCTTCTATTCTAGAGTTTTCATATATGTTGGTTCTTTGGGATGAACTGCCCCCTCTCTCTTATTTTATTAATCATTTTCTTTACTTATCTTTGAAAACCTCCATGAATTCTTTTGTTTCTTCTACTCAACTTTTCAGGTGTAGAGAGTGGGTGAAGGTGGATATTGTTCTATGCTCTTTTTTAATAGGACACTAATCTTGCTGCGTGATTGTGGTAACTTCTAATCTCTCTGAGGAGTTCTATTATAGTATTTTGAATTTTTTAATGCTGATTGATCTCGGTGTCCTCCAAATTCCTGTTTAAACATTTTAGAGATTTTCTGTAGATCTCTGATACCTTCATTGACACTTTGTTTTTTAAGTTTAGATCTATCTTCTTCTTCTTGGGTAATTCAGAATTGCAATTTTCTTTCTAATCTGGCATCCTGCATTTTTTTGACTATCATTCTGAGATGGAGGCAGGATTAGAGGCAGCATCAAATACACATGGGTTTCCTCAGTTGCCTCAGTTGCAGGACAGTGACTCCTCAGATGAGCTCCCCCCCCATGAAACTTGATGCTCTCTAGGTCTGTACTGGGGGTGAGGAGAGGGAGTAACTAGACTATTGGATGCAAAGAGGGCTCTGGAAGTTGCTAACACTTCCAGCTCAATGTCTGTCCATCCCAGCCTCCTGGGGAAACAAATCTGGACAACTCCTGAGTCTTTCAGAGATTCTGTGAAATCAAATCGGCGGTTCCTTTTCCATGTTTACAGTTGTTTTCCTTGGATCGGCTAAGCTCTTTACAACCACATATTCTCTATCCCCCAGAATCCTACTGTTCTGTCATAATTCTTGTAGTTGCCCTCAGTTTACCCCTGCTACCAATTCTACTTCGTTTTGATTAGTCTTTTCTTGGGGAACCTCTACATTTATCTGCATTTAATTTTTAATGAGTTTAAAGTTATATTCAAGCTGCTTAGCATGCAACAAGACAGATTTTTATTCTAATTTTATTATAAGTCCCTTGTATCATTTGCCGTAATATACTTCATTTTCCTGGAACTTGGTGCCCATGAGAAAGCATTAACTCTTCTTTAAATGGCATGTCTGCTGTGTTCTCACCAGCTGCTGCCCGGGGTTTCTGTGGCATGCATCACTTGTTTTTCCCTGATCACTAATATGTTGTAAGAGGATGGCTGGCCAGTTGGATAGTTACTGACCTACAATGATAATGGTACTGAGTGTGAAGGATATGTATTCATTCTAAAATGGTGTGTCCCTCAGACGTATTTCAGGTAATTCTAGTGTCACCGCACATGAGACTTGGTACGGTTGAACAAATGTGGCCAAGAGTGGGTCTGATAATTCACCTAGGCTTCCTTAACATGATTACTCTGGGCCTTAAAAATGTTTCACGCATGGTTCAATCTGGTCCAGACATTTTTGTCCATAAAATGCATGTTACTTGGTACGTAATGATCTTTGGAATGGGATATTCTGAGGGTTTATTCGGCGATTTTGTTCAGTTTGAGTTTGGGTATTTCCCATTAGCACTGCCTGTATTTTAAAATGAGTAAAATATAGTCCCTGAGTTAGAAGAACTATGAAATGCTAAATGAATTTTTTTTTGTTTTGTGTTTAATAGCAAGAGAAACAGCAGCAAGGATAGCTCCTGCCTTACACCGAGTTCCCCGACTGACTTCAGTCTCAGTGAACAACACAGAGTACCAGGCACTGTTTGTCTGTTCCTCAATTTTGGGCTCAGGGGACACAGGTGAATTGGTATCAGGGAGCACTGAGAGGGCCGAACTATTGCAGGGAGTGCCTAGAAAGAAGATCAAGTGCAAGAGGAGTTACGCTTGACAGACCGGCATCTTCAGCTTCTCCCAAGGAACTCCTGCCCTTGTTCCTGAGATACGAGACAGTAAGAACTGAGACCTGGGACAGCAGAAGGCTACAGAGTGTGACTCACATAAAAATGGCTTTGGGACTGGTCAGTGTTGGACTGTGGTTAAGAAATCAATTGGTTGACTGGTTTTTTATAACAGTAACTGAATCGGGTAATGAATACTTCATATGACTTAAAAACTGAAATGGTTCTATTTTTATAAAATAGACGAGGAACTTAGATCCCCAAAAGCTGAGTGAATTAAGAAAGACAGGCAAGGGACAGGAGCTATTGGAGATACTCACTTGCTATAACTTGGTGAAATATTTGGTTCATCTGACACCTTACTCTCCACCTGTGCTTGTTTGGCATACACAGGGTGATAGCCCTCCCTGGGATATACCAATTCTTGTGTATGCAAAGCACTGTCATCTGCCAAGATGCTATTATAAAAGGGTAGCAATCGAGGCCAGGGATTCTCCATCCCATCAGAAGTCTATGGTAATGCCATGGACCTCTGACTTATGACCTTCTTCAATAGAAAGGCTGCCTACCTGAAAAGTCTAGTCCCCTATGCGTTATGGCAAGCACAGTATGGGGCATAAAAGGGACACCTTCCTGTACCAACTGGGGCAGCAAACTGACCACAAGAAGCAACAGCCACCTGTGGGAAGCTACCCTACAGGGACACTTCCAGCCATGAGTTACCAGGGAGTTGTTTTTCTGGCAAATTCTTCTTTAGTTACTGACTGCTGGACAGTTCAGATAGGCATCTGCATAGGTGGACAGACTTCCAGCTCTGACCGCGTCCTCCTTCTTAGTCACCTGAGCTTTGCAGTATTGGTTAACACATGACCCCCTGAGATCTGGGTTTCTTCTGCTTCCAGCTTCCAGAGTTGAAACCTCTGCATATCCTCTGGACTGCAGAAGCCTCCAAATGTACCCTTTGGGAGACCATTCTGTTTTCTAGATACCAAGAAGGTTGTTGTTCTTAAAAGTAAGCCCAGATTACAGCCCTGATCTTCCAAACAATCTCTTACCCTATTGTCTCAGTTATTTATCTTGTGTGACAAGGCGCCTGAGAGAATTATTTAGGAAGAAGTGGGCTGTTGTGGCTCATGGTTCAAGAGGACAGTCCATCACAGTGGGGAAGCCATGGAGACAGGAGTGGAGGAATGCCGCTCCTGAGCTAGCTTTTTTTTATTTTTCATTCCAGGACTCCAGCCTATGGGATGGTTCTGCCCACATTCAGGGTGGGTTCTTCCACTTCAATTAACATAATCTGGAACCTCAAACTAACCCCACAGATGTGCCCAAAGTCTTGTATCCTGGGAGATCTTAGGTCCTGAGAAGTTGATAATCAATATTAACTATTGAAATCACTTGCTTCCAGATTTCTGACACCTTCCACTCTTTTGCAAATGTTGAATTTACTTTTAATTGTGTGTGTGCACGTGCACATGCACGCAGATTAAAGGTGGTCATAAACTGTTCAGATTGGGTGTTGAAAACCAAACTCAGGTCCTCTGCAAAAGTAGCAAGCATTCTGTACCACTAAGCCATCTCCTTAGCGCCCCCCCTTCCCACCCGAAATTATTAGTTTGACAGGGTAGACTGGAAAGAAAAGTATTGATCAGTTTGGTCTCATCACCTGAGAACATCTCTTTTTCAAGGGGAAGGAGATGCCTTCTGGGTCATCAAGCATGTCCAACTGTACCTTGCTAACTACAAGAACCCCTTCTCCCATGATTGCTCATTCTATGGGTTCACATCATTCTTATCACTTTTTAAAAAGAAAATGCAAGAACAATGTGGTCCCAAAATCTAAAGATGTTTTTATAAAACTGTAAAATAAATACCCTGAACCTCACTGTCCTGAATGACTCCCTTAAACATTATTCCCTGTTCCTCTTCATCCAAAAGACCTATACTTTAAGTAGTAATGTCAATATATATACACGATTCCACATTGTTTTTGTTTATACATTCTGAAATTTTTTTCCCTATAAGTTTCCTCAATGTGTGTGGCTACATGCTGTTCCATAAAATTTATGCAACAGCCTCCTTGTTCCATTGATTTTGATTGACATCAGTCTACTAACCATTTTTGCATTCATGGCTGTGCATAGTTCAGGCCAATGCCATAGCATCTCTCCTCGGGCTGGGCTTTCAGAATGAGAAAGATGTCAAGAGGCATAAGAAGCAAGCATGAGAGACCAAGAATTGCAGATCAAAACCCAGCAAGCCAGGATTCTGGGTTGAGGTCTAGAGAGTCAAAGGTTCAGGTGAAGGCTGAGAGGCAGGCAGGCAGGAAAATACAGGGCTGAAAGGTCGAAACAGGGACCTGGGGTGCTCAGGTACTACAAGAAAAATAACACTGTAGAAAGTGTGATACCCCCGTCCCTATAGGCTGCTTGCTTCCTGTCCCTCCACTCATCCTTCTTGTTATGTTTGGGAGATCCGGGGGACACCAGAGACAGGGGAGTCTCACAAAAGCCGCTTATGACTGAGATGGTTTGTGTATATTTTCTCTGTCCCTGACAGCACTGTAATTACAGGGATGTATCCTAGAACACCAAATTTATGCCCTCTCAAGAGAACCTGTCCCATCCACAGTACCTACTGAATGAGGAACGCGCAGAAACCCACTCTCTGTGATCAGTAGGCACCTGACTCCCGGGCAGCCTAAGGTCTTACAAAAACCAAGCGGGCCTGGCTAATTTCTCTTTGTAAACTTTTGCTATCTAGAGACTAAAAGACCATGGCTGGAGTATAATAGACTCTGTATGATGTAGCAGGATCTGTTGGCCATGATGAGGAGTGAGGGATGGAGCTAGAAGGCAATGGTGAAAGAGAAACAGAGCAGGCATCCACACATGAAGTAATTTCAGAAAATGAAGCCCTTCCGCAGACGCTGCTGTTCATCCTCACCATGACCCACCTCTTCACCTTCTCCCAGATTAGCTTACACGCACCTTTTTTAAAAATTACATCTCTCTGCATTCCTTCTCCAAGAACAACCTGCACAGATCGCTCCTTTTCCCAATTAAAGGTTGCTGAAACAAGGATCCTCACAGTGAAATCTCAATAAATACCCAATTCCCCTGAGATACATGTGTGAGGTTGCCTTGATGTCACATTTCCAACACAAAGGAGGTTTGGCAAGAAAAAGAAAACCAAGGAGTTCTTTACCCACTTTGACAGGCAGACAATGAAACCAATTAAGGAATGAGCTCCTGAATGGCTTTTGCCTTCAAGGTCAAGGCTTGACTCACTGGAACTTTGGCAGAGGCGTGCAGTCAGGGGAGAGAAAGAGAGAGAAATCAGGCCTGGGATGACAGGCTTCTGAGTGGATGGTTAGTAAATCACGTTCCTGATGTGAAATAATGATGCATTTTGGTGAGGAAAGATGTGGGTGAAATATTAGCCAAATTAATCATGTAGGGTAGACTCCAGGAATCCACCGGTCACTGTCCACTCAATATGAGAAAAGATCCTGACCATTAGGAAGGGAACCATAAAACCAATTTAGAGACTCCAGGACAGCCGGGATCAAAGGAAGTGAAGACCAAGGTGACATTTATACTTACAAAGGTCTCGAAGGAAGGATCTATCACTTGCAAATGGTCTATGTATGGAGCCTGCATGGTCATTCAGAAGAAGAATGCTCACCCAAATCAGTATTATTGGGTAACCCACACTGTCACAATGGATTTCTTAATATATCCACAGCAATAGCAACAATAACCATGCAATATAAAACACACAAAACTGAACCAGTTGTGTCCAAATACCAAGTCTTTGAAAATCAGCTATGGTTGTAGGACACTACTCGATTTGCCAGTCAGTGTTGTTTCAGTGGGCCAAGTGAGCCCTGCTCCTTGGGGTGGGCTGCTCTTCCCCAGCTTGCTTCTTCCTGGGAGTGGGATCCATCAAGATGGACCCGGGATGACTTTGTCTGATGAGGGTAGATGTCTAGGATCTGAAGAAGGTTATAGACGACTACAGGGAGGCTGATACCCAGTTCACAGATGGACACCTTCCTGGTCTGGGGATGTCCCACAGCATCCGGTGTGGTAAGGTGAATCCCACAGGCAGTCCTCAGGTGTTGTTTAGATACAATCCTACTCACACTTTCTCAGTTCTTTATGAGGCTTCTTTAACTTCCAGTGTCTTACTCCGTCCTCACAGTTACCGTGCAGGGGTTGCGTGACTGCATCTACTGAACAGATGAAGAAGCTGAAGTTCTAAGAGGTGAGTCCAATTGCCCACGCTTGCACAACTTGCTAATGGTATGGCTGTGTTGCAAGTTATCATTGCAATACAGTAGTTATGCTCTTCCCAAACAGGAACGCTCTTCCCACCACCCCTCAACATTCTGCCCAGGATGCTGGCCTGCTGGCACTTCTCCAGCAGTGGATGGAGGCAGCATCCACTGCCTTCCCTGTGGTGTTTTCCAAGACTCAAATGTCATAACGGACTCAGATAACCCATGCCTCCTGTTCAGCTGGCTCAGAAGGGGTGGAGTGCCCAGGTTGAGCTACTACCATAGACTGTGGATGACACTCAGTAGATCCAACCTCTAGCTGACACCAACACTTCCATGCCACTCTTCCATGAGGCATAGAATCTTTCCTGCGAACCTCAGTTCCTCCCCTCCTGGCACCAAATAGTTAGTGGCCAGATCTGTGAAGTAGCCCCAAGTCACTCTTAATGAAACGAAAGCCAGACTGGCAGCCCTAATACTCTCCAGCTGTTTTCTAGTGTGTGCCATTAGGGTAATTGTGTCGGAGAAGTGAGCATGGAAGCTAAGGCAGTCATCTAGCTGGGGTCATTGAAAAGTGCAGACAGCACTTGATTAGGAGGGTAAGGAGGAGAGGTGCACTCGGGGCAGAGGCAGTGGCAGTGCCGGAAGCAGGTGCGCTAGTGTCACTAGCTGGGTACCATTCCTCTCCTAAGTTGTGAGTGTGGCTCTGAGTCATTCTTTCAGGAGTTCATTGACATATGCGTTAATGTGGTTTCTTAATGGCCTGTGCTCATTGACTAAGCAATCTAAAGTAAGACTCTCCAAAGTAGAACTAGAGGTACCTGGTGAACAATGGCAGCATAAAGAGGAACATCTGGGTATGATACAGAGGCAGGAGTGTGACCACCAAAGAGCACACAAGGGTGGCATAGCTTGGGGGTGGGATATATTTGGTTATCAAATGAATGAAGAAAGAAGAAAGGAAGAAAGAACATTGAGATAAATGTGACCATGTGAATATTTCAGAGTAATCACGTAATTAAAAATACAAACAAATAAACACTATTGAAAGAATGCACACTACACTTTTGAACTCACAGCTTCAATCACTGATATATGATCTCCACAGTATTTGTCCGGTCAATACCCTGTCACTGGAAAGGAGAAACTCATGGGCTTCATCTCTCCCTAAGGACTTGTATGCAGCAAATGGTTGATGTTAGAGGGGCTGTGCTTCCTTCAGCGGTGTAGCCAATGGTAAGGTCACACCGTAAACAAGCTTAACGAAAATCATTGGGTTACAATAAAAGATATGAGAGCAGAAGGGTGACTGCCTGGGAAGAAAGAAGAGTAGGGGTGGGAGGAGGACAAGAGTGGGGGTGGGGGTAAATACTCTCAATATATGGACATGAATGCAAATGTCACAACAAAACACATAGATATGTGTAATCCACATATGCTAATTATGAGCACAGAAGGTAAATTATTCTTTACACTTAGACCATAGGAAGCTGTCTCCCATAGCCTTTCCTAGAGCATGTCACATGCTGTAATGAAGGCCTTTCTCAACACTTTCTCGTCATCTGGAGGTGCTGTGGCTATGCTCACAGCAATTGCTGTGGAGGCTGATCAAAGAAATCAAGTATGACTCCAAAGTGTTCTTCTGGGGCCAATGGGACAGAGCCCCATGTCTACCATTTGACTCTTCTGGCTGATTCGGAATTCCACCGTGGATAGCTTGGAGTCATAGAAAGGCTGTGTATCTGTAAGGAGGCTTACTCCTGCCATCCCTTAGTCCCATTTCCCTAAGGTGAGCTTGTGAAGATGTCAAGTAGCAGTGAGTTAGAGATGGTTCAACAACAGGAGTCTTGGTTGAGTGGAGACCCAGATGAGTGCATTGAAATCTAAGCTTAGTTGCTTAACAAGGGCACAGCTTGACTAAAAGCCACCTCAGCTCTGCCTTCAGATGGCTGAGCTTCAGGGACATTCTGAGTAGAAATAGGACTCCCTCGTCCAAGATGCACTCTCAGCTCTAGATCACTGAACGGCTGAAGTTTCTGTTGTGCTTCTCAGAGTAACAATAAAACAAGGATGGGAAAATACATGACGCCATTGCAACTAGCCTTCACCTTGGTTAAAAAGCAAAAAGCAAAACAAAAAAAGAAATTCCGGAGAAGTACTTCCCCTAGAATCATTATTTGCAAGACACATGCTCCTCATCAATTCATTCAAATTTTTGGAAGCTGTTCATACTACAGGGCATGTATGCTAAACAAACTCCTGTGAATAAGACACAGAATCCCATCCAACTGGAGGCAGGAGGCTAATGGGGAGGACCACTGCATCGTGAGCTAATCACACCCACCCAAGTGGAGGCAGGAGGCTAGTGGGGAGGACCACTGCATCGTGAGCTAATCACACCCACCCAAATGGAGGCAGGAGGCTAGTGGGGAGTACCACTGCATTGTGACCTGATCACTTCTGTATATTCCCAGGTATTAATCTCCTCCATGTTTTTCAACATTTCACTCTTAATTTAATAGCTTCAGTCTGCTGAATAGCATACAGAGGTGTGATGACAAATGACATACAAGCAAATACATTAATTATAAAAAGTTCTGTGTGGTAGGAGAGAAGTCACTAAGTGTATTTATAGGAGAGAACAGGGCAGTAGGCTGGGATGGTGTTGAAAAGTGGCAGGGTAAAGGTACCTATGATGTCCTTCAGATAAAATTTTCAGAAAGAAAAGCTTTAAATATTGGTGAAGGAGGAAAGAATTATGGGTGGATGCAACTAAATGAATACATATTACAGGATTAGCTTTTTGCCAAGTGCTTAGCTGAAAATGTCAACCACAGCTTTTAAGTTCATAATCATTAATACACAACTTTTCTTATATTTTTTTTTTACAGTAACTATTCTGCAAGTTTTGAAGTATTTTCTTTCCCAGTGGTGATAAACTACCCTGCCCAAAGCAACTTAAGGGATAAAGAGCTTGTTTGGGCTCATAGTTCTGGGGAGACAGCCCATCATGGTGGGAAAGGCATAGCAGGAGAAACAGGAAGCTGGCTGGTCACATTGCATCTACACTCAGAAAACAAATAGTGAACAGGAAGTGGGGGATCAGGACATAAAATCTCAGGACCAGCTCTAGTGACACACTTCTTCAAGCATGGCTCCACCTCCTGAATATGCCACAACCGTCCCAAACAATCACGTGTTCAAACACATGAGCCCCCCTCTCTCTCTGTATGTGTGTGTCTCTTCAAAACACTACAGGCAATAAACCAGGTCACTTTTGCATAAGATACTCATGGGCTTGTTTTCTCTTATGTGGGATGCACATATTCTGCTCATTCAAACCACCTGTCAAAATTTTGAGAAGCACACTTCATAACTTTATATAAAGAATGCTCCTCAAGGGCAGGTGATGTGGTGGTTTTTCTGAGGCTTCATATCCCAACCAGAAACAGCTCACATGTTTGAACCACCAGTTTGTGCACAACCTGTGCCTTCACTTCTATGCTACACAGTGTTTGACTTGAACGAGACGTGCAAGTCAGCTCTGTGCCAACCTTGATTGAAGTGAAGTATTTCCTTTAGGGTACTGAAGACATGGAAGGTAAGTGTCTAGAGTCAGTCCGTTTAGCCCTTCCCTTTCAACAGCAGCAAATGCACTTCTATTGTTCCACAATACACTCCATAAATACCTGTGTGTGTGTGTGCGCGCACACACACGTGTGATGATGTAGATGACAGAGAATGACAGGTATTATTCTTCAGGCATAATTTATATTTTGTTTTTATTTCATTCACATCATCCCATAATTCACCAAGTAGGCTAGAGTGGTAGTCCAGTGAGGCTTGCAGTCTCTGGGATTTATAAGTATACACTCCCACATCTGGGTTTTTTGGGTTTTTTTTTTGTTTGTTTGTTTTTTAACAGATTCTGAAATGAAATTCATTTTACCAAACCATTTTTCCTCCAGCCCGAGTAAATGCTTTTTTTCCCTGAGCATTGCAAGGTCCCAATGCAGGGGCATTTCCTGACTCTGTGTCCCATTTTCTCACAACAGCCCTTTGGTTCCAGGTAAAGCTGGGTTCCAGCACCATCATGTCTCCCTTGCCAACTCTTCCGGTTGTATCCCCTTCTGTCTTATTGGCCAGTCTAGACCCCTGCTGCCCTGGGCTCAGCCTGCCCTGCTGCCCCTGAGTTATTTAGGTAGAGAAACACAGCAGTGGTGTCTGGTTCACTTTAAGAAGTTCATTGTCTGTAGCCTCAAATGGACACTCAATGCTGCCCAGCAGGCCCTTCATTTTTCTCCCATGGCCTCAATTCCCTAAGAAGACTATTTCACGTCTTCTTCCCTGAAACCTCCTCTATTCCTTCCTCCACTCTCAGATGATGGCTTCTCATTTCATGGATAAAATTGAAAAATTATCTTCCCTTCAGCAAACCTGCAATCTTCATCAAGGCTCATCTTCCCCTCCTTGGCTTGGTTAAAATGGAAAAGTGCTCTCCAACATCAGATCCTGAAGTCTTCCTCCATGCTGTGGGTCTCAGCCACTCCAACACAGCCCTGCTCGCCCTTGCCTCTCCAGCATCTGTCCCCTTCGTTCTTGCTGGATCAGCCCTACTGATGAACAAATATGCTCTCTTGCCTTGTAGAATTTAGGTTTGCTCTGGGGATGGACCCCAGGGCCTCAAGCTAGGCAGGCTCTACACCCCACCCCTTTCTCCCAGGTTGCTTGAAAGGAAAACTGAAAAAAAAAGGCTCTATGCATAACACAGCTCCCCATGTTCCTTTTGATTTTTCTCAGGAGCTCACAGAAAGGTTCACTCTCTGGCTCCATACCCATTCTTAACCCTACTTCAATTTTGTGCCTGTCCCCTCCTACTCCTAAATTATACCCTTCCTCCTTTCCTCCCTCCCTCTCCTATCTTTTCTCATTTTACACTTCCCACTCCTTTTCCTCCTCCCATTCCCTCCAACTTCCCCATACCCCACTGGCATCCTCTCCTCAGAGAGGGTAAGGCTTCCCACGGGGCGGCTCTAAGCACATTGAGCTTCCCTCAAAGCACATTGCTTTGAGGAAGGATCAAGGCCCTCCCTACTATATCTAGGCTGAGAAATCTCATTGTCCATCCAAAGAGGATGGGTCCCAAAAAGCCAGTACAAGCTGTAGGGATAAATCCTGGTTCCACTGCCAGTGATCCTACAGTCTGCACCAGCCATAAGAAGCAAGTGGGTGTAGCTATTCTACTATCTAACAACATAGACTTTAAACTAAAATCAGTCAGAAGAGATAGAGAAGGACACTTCAAACTGTTCATCAAGTCCATCAAGATGAAGCCTCAATTCTAAATATCTCTGCCCCAAATACAAGAACACCCACATATTAAACCACATATGTAAATGAAACATTACTAAAGTTTAAATCTCACATCAAACCCCATACACTAATAGTAGGAGACTTCAACACCCCACTCTCCCCTATGGACAGGTCAACCAGACAGAAACTTAACAGAGAAATAAAAGAATTAACAGATGCTATGATTCAAATGGACTTAATAGCCAGCTATAGAACATTTAACCCGAACACAAAAGAATATACCTTCTTCTCAGCACCTCATGGTCTCTTTGGAAATGCACAAGCTGAAGGTTCCACAGGCCTTCCAGATGCCAACTCAAGCAACAGTCATCTACTGCCTCCTGAACTTCCTCTCCAGACACCCATGCTGCCTTTTCTCCTCTATCCGACCTCCAGATTTTAATGTGCAGACTCAGTCTTAGCTGCGGTTTTTGTTTTCCTTCTTGAGCCATCACATCCAGTTGTTGGCTTATGGTTTTAAATGCCAGAGTTTAAAAGGCAATTAATACTATTTACAACCTATCAATGTTAGTCTCTAAACATCAGACACATTGGATAAACACTTGACTTCGTTTCTTAGCAGGAAGTTGACTCCCATAGTCCCTACCTTCTGTTTCTCCCTAGCCTAGATCTCCTGAACAGCTGACATCATGTGACTTCCTACACCAAGCTACCGAGTCAAGTGAAGTCTTTCCTAGCTCCCTTGTTCTGTCTTAGTGTACAAATTCTTTTCAGTTGAAAGGCATCCTTTTAATGAAGAGTGGATAGGTGAAAAGAAACTATAGAATTATTTTATCAGACTTTAAGTATCTTTGTTACCTTATTCAAGTTAATTAAGCCTCTTAAGACGTGTGTGTATATGTATATCTGTGTTTGTGTTGTATGTGTGTACATGTTCTGTGTGTATGTGAGTGTGTGTTCACATATATGTGTGTGTGTGTGCATATACACGTGTGTTTGTGTGTGTAGCATGTGCACAGAGAAGCCAAAGGAGGACATGATGTCCACTCTTTCACTTTTCACCTCTTCTCTCCTGACACAGAAACTAGGAAGGCAGGCAGCAGCCCCCACCCATCCCCATCTCCACTTTCCTCTAGCACTGGAGTCACATGTATACAATAGCCTTACCTGGCTTTTTAGATTGGGTTTGGGATTTGAACTCAGGTCCCGATGCTTGTCCAACCAAACAGCACTCTGTCTGATTTATCTCTCCAGCCCAACTATTCAGAATTTTGAAGTTCATTCCATTTGCTTCCACATTTCATAGCTTTTGTTGAGGTCAGTGTTCCCCTGAATCTTTCTGCTTTTTATTGAGTGCTTTTCTTCCCATGTGAATGTTTCATATTTTTCTGTCCCTGGGTTTAGAAACTGCCCAGTGGACTTTGTCATTTGTATGTCTTTAAAATTCTTTGTGATAGACACTCAATGGTCCTTTTTAAAAACTAGAGACAACCATTTTTAATTTAGGAAATTAAAATGAAAGTCAAATTAGCTGGATAGTTGTTTTGTGTATCAACTCACCTGTTACTTCTCATTGCTATTGCGTTGTGATGAGCCAGGATGTTCCTTCCAGTGCATCCTCCCACTTTCCTATCGAATTTTAAAAGTGTTTGCCAATGAATCCTGATTGATTTCTTTTTATAGCACCCTATCTATATTTGTTAGATAACGTGTTACCATTCAAAGAATCTCAATTATTATTTGAGGGGGTCTTTTCCCTTTCAATTGTTTGTTTTGGTTTCCTCTTCAGTTTTGGAGACATTCTAAAAAATTACTACTTATTGTGGGTAGATTCATTACATAATGAAAGCTGATTGCAAGCCCTCTTAGCTTCCTAGGACTTGCTGGCTGGTATAATTTTATGTAGGTTGGATACACTAGACAGGTCTTTCTTCAGTTTCCCAAAACCTGTCCAGAGTTTTTCCATATTGGGGACTTTGGACATCAGGTTCAATCTGCAATCCACCCAGCCTGCCACTCCCCTGACCTCTCATACACAGGTATACATCTGTACCTTAAGCCTACTTACTTATTTTTTTTTTATGATTGACCACATAGCACCTCTGGAGGGGACCTTTATCTGATCACCTAATACAAGTAAAACAGTCCTCAGTATTATTTCCCTATTCCCTTCTTCAGAAAACAGTTCACCATGTACTTGACGGAGTAATGTATCACTTAGCTGAATGTTTTCCTGGACCTTTTCTGTCATCTTACAACAGGTCCTATGGGCATGGGCCATTTCTATTTCTTTCACACTATAGTTTTAAGACTTTGCACTCCAATACAACATGCTCGATTAATATTTATTGATGAGTGAAGGGATGGATGTGTAGGCAGGTGGATGAACAGAAATTCTAGTTTTGATCTTTGTGACCTTAAGCAAGCCAATTGCCTTCAAATTTTGCCTTAATTAGCCTCTTCCGACTTAGAATCGCAAGTCTTCCTCTCCTGAAGAGGTATATATAAGGTAAAAATAAATGAATAGATGTGTGCGTGCTGAGTACAAAAAGATATTTGGATAATTTGGGGTATCATAAAGACCAGACATAGCTTACTCCACTTTTTTTTCTTCTTTCCATATTGGAACCTTCATTTAACATCTCAGAGCTCATGTCCCGGTTGCACCTTCGAAGTGATGCTCTTAGTGAGCGTTCTTTTTAGATCCAAATTAGCCAACCTCCTCGATGTGATTCAGCCCAGATATGCTGTACTCTCACTCCCAAGTGAGTCAAATCATAAACAGATTCTGCTTCCTGCTCTGCTTCAATGAAGGGAATTAACAATGTCAACACAGGCTCCAGCTGAAGTACAAACAAAGAAAGAAGAAAAGGAACTCCTGTTCATGAAGGAGGACAAACTACCCCCTATAATTGGACCATAGACATCTTTTCAAATTTGTTCCATTCGAAACTAATGACTCTTTTTTTCTGGTAAGGATACAGTCAAAATCACATGTTTATTCATTGCTTATAGAAATGTAAATTGATGTAATCCTTGTGGAAAGCTCTTTGTAAATACATATTACATGCCTTAAAGGTATTTATATCTTTTAGTTCCCAAACTGTCCTTTTGAAATTATCCTAAGGAAATAGCCTGAAATATAGAAAAATAAAGTATATAAAAATGACTATTTCAGAGAAAACTGAAAGCATTAGAAGCAACATAAACTTCCAATGATGCATCAAGTTTAACTAAACCCTGATGGTCTATGAGGCAGCTACAGCAGTTAAGAGCCTGACAGCTACGGGATCAGCACAGGGAAACGTTCATGGTACAGAATGTATTTCTCAGTAATATGCACTCTATTACTTATGACTTAAAAACACTTACAGCTTACACATAACAAAACACATCCTATCTAAGTGGTGAAATAATGGGGAGGTTATTTTTTCCATAAAGACTTGGGTATTGGCCAGTTTGTTACTTGCACAGATGGTTTGTATTTCAGAGAAAGGATCTAAGAGGAAAAAGCAAGCAAGGAAATAGAGAAAAGGGCTTTTGTAAAATAATTGTTTAAATCTTGATAATGTTACACATGTATACCCTGAACTATACTCATCTATACATCTTAATTCTTCCTCTGCCACCTCTACCTTTTTATCTGCCTTGCTCTTGTACAGGTAGCCACAGTTGCTGTCAGTTCATGAGTGCGAACCATGCCATGTCTAGAAGACAGCATTTCATGGGCAGAAACCCCTGTCAACCAGATGCTGAACTTCTTCACATGGAAACACTGCTCTGAATTTTCTTATGCTTCTTACAGAGTCGAACATGGACATGAGCACAAACACATGCCAAACCCAGACAGGACTATCCAATTCAGAGCCCATTAGCCCTTTAAGACTCTCAGTCTAGTTTTAGACTCTTCTGATTCTCCCACATTGCAGGATGAAATGTTAGCAAGGATTCAAACAGGCTTTCTTTAGGAGTGTTTTATACTACTGGGGAGTATATCAGGGGTATCTACCTTAAATGCAAGCACACTGTTTCTATACAAGGCTAGAAAGCAATATCCTTAGACACTTTGGACCAGGGCATCTCCATTGGAACTATTCAATTTTAGCAGCAGAATGAATGAAGCAATTAATGAGCATAATCTTACTCCAATCAAACTTTATTTATACAAGCAGTGGTGGCTTGCTGATATTGATTTAGCTAACAGACCTTCGCCTCCATGTGCTTTTGATGCCTCCACTTGTCATCAATATTAAGTTAATGTCATGTTCTTTTCTGTTAAAGCTAGACTACTCGGCCCAAGTTCTGGGATTCCTGGGTCTGCCACTTAGCCTCAGAACTGTGTTTATACCAAGTACCTCAGTGTTGTTTCTGGGCCAGTTGATTCTATTTTAAGAATCATTAATCTAGATTATTCAATCTTTCAATTACACATGGGCACTAATCTCCTAATCTCCCTCAAAGATCATAACCCTCCTTTGTTGACCAATGCTTACATAACCCGGGAAGCTATTTTAAAAAAGAATCTAAGCAGGTGATAGAATATACTAATGACAGTAAACCATTAAAAATAATAACGAACATTTTTATATATGTAAAATATGTGTGCTTTCCTTTGCAGTTCTCAGTGAGGGCCTATCAGGTATCATGGTTATATTTCTTCCTTTCTTAAGAGGATATTACCTCATCACCTGTTAAGTCTTGAGTTCTCTTCTAGTATTTATGACTCTTGCTCTTGTTGTCCGGGTCTTGCTCAAGGAACTAACTCCTCAGCACATCAACTAATCAAGGGGCTGATTAAGAACAAAGAAATGTCTATATACATGACAACTTAATGGAGCATGCACAGTGATCAAGAGTCTTGCCATGTTTAAATAATGTACAGCCCTTTCTTGCTAATAATTGAAGTTCTTCATCCTTGAGGGCTTGGGGACCATTCTGCAGTTTGAGGAGTGACTCTCTGACCTATGAATCTCTCCTAGATTCTTTCCCCACCCCCATATTCTCGCAGAGTCAGGTTTGTTGAGCTCCTGCCATTTTGCTTGAATGGCCTTCAGCTCAGTTCTACAGCCAATCTTGGTGGTGCCCTGGGTTTATCATTCCCCTTTTCCTGCTTGCTGCTTTGATGCCTTAGGCCAATGTTCTCTTCAGACTCCTTTGTCTGCTGACAACAGAAGGAAGCTTTCAAAAAGGCTGATTTTTTTCCCCTCCAGTTTCTGATGTTTCTCAGGTGTACCGTAAACCATACTTCCAGACCATGTGATGTGACCTGCTTGCCTGTTCATTTGTTGGGTACCGGTTGGATGATTCTTACATGCCAGGCACCATGTTTATCACTGGAAGGCAGCTGTGCCTGGGATGTGACATGTGCCCTAATTTACACTTGGTGTCTGATGGCACTCTGAGAACATCAGCGTTAGAAATCCAGCTGTTGGAAGCATTTATGGATTCTTTTTCTTATTATGGTAATACTGCAGCTAGTTGATTGCACTGATCATGTTTTATCTTAGGGACAACCCTATGCACTATGAAGTGGGAGGGGTTGAGGTGGTGTGGTTTTTAGGGACTATGTTTTGAAGGTTGACAGATTCTCCTACTGCTGCTTGGACTGTGGTACAGACAATGGAAATTACAGAAACTTAGGATTGCACTAATTCAGAGACTTTTTTGTCATTTAAGTGTTACAAAGAAATAGTATGTATGTATAATACATAGGCCAAAACAGATTGTACAAGGAAGCGAAGTTTGAGGGGAATATGATGAAATATAGGAGCATGAATCAGGGTTGAAGAGGCCAGCAAACAGGGTTTATTGGGGACTCACAGCCAGTCTGGTTTTACCTTATGAGTACTAGGGATCTGGTAGGAAAATGAATATATAGACTGTCAAGATTAAGCTCAAACTTCAGTTATGTGAATTTAGGCAAGGTTTTTTTCTTTTAGTTGTGTGATAGTAGTTGTGTTATATGCAGTGGCATGTGTCCTTGTGCCTCCTGCTGAGGTCCCTTTCACCGAGCATTTCAAAATGAGTTTCAGAGGCAATTCTAAAACCCTGTTGGAGGCTTGGCATGGTGTGCCCACCTCCAATCCCAACACTTGGGAAGCTGGAAGCTAGGGCAGCAGAAATGTGAGTTCAAGGCTCTCCTTGTCTACATAGTGAGCTGCAGACCAGCCTGAGCTACATAGTGAGACTCTATCTTGCCAAAAAAAAAAATACAAAAAAACCCCCCACATCTTAGTGTAGTTGCATATGAACAGTCTTCAAACTAAAAATGACAAGTCTTTGGGAAACCCAGCTTATCAGTATGGAGACTGGTAGCTGAATTTATAACTGTCAACATTCCAAACTAATTTTCCAAACTCATTGTACAAAACTTCTTTAGGCACTCAAAACTATAGAAATAATTTTTATAAAAACAAACATATTTTATTACGAGGTAAATTCACAGAGGAATGTATTTAACATAAATGGAAAAGTAATACTGCCATATAAAAAGGTATATTTGGGACAGAAAAATCTCAGGAGATGTTACAATGGACATTATTTTTCTTTCTCATAAAGTTTTAGTTATCTAAAGTTCTATGGATGGAATGTTTGTGTGTATGTCTGCAATTGAGACATTGAAGTCTAAGCCCCTATGTGTTTATCCAGAGGTGTGACCTATGACAAATACTGAAGTTACAGGTGCCAATCTCTATGAAAGGAACTCTTATCCTTATGGAGGACATGCATGGAGATTGATTGTCTTTCTGGCAATGGCTATGCTAGCGATTAAAATCCTTGTAAGATACCAATCTGCTACTGGCTTGATCTTGAACTTTTCAGGCACAAGAACAGTAACCTTGTACTTGCATGCACTTTCTACCTCAGTTACTTTGTTGCAGTTGGCCAAATGGAGTAAGAAAGTTAGAAAGTATTATCCATGGGGCAGAGTATCTTCTCCTTGTCAAGACTGGAGCATTAGGTTCTGTAGTACCTTCTATTGGCTGGAACTGAGACACTAACACACTAGTGGGAAGCTGGGAAATAGTGCCCCCGGAGGGGAGGAATTGGTTGATGTGTGAATATCTGATATGCTACAGTGGGGGGTCTTCAATTACATGCATGATAGGATTGAAATACATGTGTGCATCCATTTACATATAAATGTATAAGGTTCCCATAATCTTAATGAAAGGTATATCTCTAAAGCAATGGATGTGGGATTTGAGTACCATGCTTGTATGGTGTTCACAGTCTTGCAGCACACAACCCCTGACCCAACTTTAAGAGTATGAAAAGATCCTAATGTCACAGACAGGTAAGGATTTAGAGAAGAGCTACTGATTTTCTATGAGTCCCATGTCTCTCCTCCATCCCTGAAGCCTAGGAATGAGATTTCAGTAAATCTACTTGGGGAACCCATTTTCTGTTTCCCTGAAGAGACTGACTCATGTCTGACAGTCTACAGAGAGGTCTTAGGAAAAAGCCAGCAGAATTACACTCGGAAGTCATTTCTCTTCTGACATAGGTCACATTCAAAGGTCACATGCCAGGAAGTGTTAGCAAGTAGCTTCTTCATAACTTGCCAAAGAGGGGGTAGATGGTGGGACAGAGGAACCTCCAGAAAACAAGCTGGAGATGTGCAGTCGGGCCTAAAAGGCATCCTCAGAGACCAGTCAGAGGACACCCATCTTTCTACAAGTAAGACATCTTCAGTTGTGAACCACAATGTGCATACTGGGAACTGAACCAGGATCCTCTGCAAAACCAGTACATGCTCTTAACCCCTGGTGATCTTCAACATCACTTCCCCGTTGTTTTCAATGGCTAATTTCATCCCAGGGGAAGATGATGGAGCATTAGTGTGCAGTGCAAGACTAGAGTGTGTGACCCTTCAATAAAATCGTTTCACACAGACATGTGAAAACAGCAAACAGTAACAACAGCACGCTAATGATCATATTCTCTGAACAGTTGGATTAGGCCAAATTAGTTTCCTCTGGGTGTGTATGTGTCTCACAAAGTTACCACAGTACACATGATAGTCACCAAGTAAAAAGCACAATGTACACATTGTACAGCAGGCAGGAAATTATGCATAACTATAAAATATTTTCTCATCTTGCATATTATAAGATGACTATTTCCTGGATTCTTAACCTCAAAAATCATTGAGTTAAAAGCTGCCAGTATTTGATTTATGAGCATTAAACCAGACATTAAGCCCATTTCAGAATCAGTCTGTGTCTTCAAGTGCCAAATTTACTGGAATGAAGTGATTCTTTCTCAAAGCATCCATCTACCTCCTTTTTCTCTATGAATATCTCTCTGTTCTTTTAAAAATATTTTGTGTGTGTGTGTGCCACGCACGCACTTGTGCATGCATGCATGCGTGCATGCACGTGTGTATACTCTTGAAGACCAGAAGAGGGTGTCAGGTCTCCTGGAGCTGGACTTACAGGTGTTTACAAACCACCTGATGTGGGTGCAGAGAACCAAACTCAAGTCCTCCGGAAGAGTGTTTTTAGCTACGGATCCATCTCTTCAGCCCTCGGCCATTTCTATATCTCCTCTTCCTGAGCCTTTATTCAAGTTATCTGAAGTAGAAGAGGAGATACTTGGCATTTGCTTCCAACCCTACATTCTTCAGCAAGTGTTCTCTGGCTCCTAGATACAGACTCTTTTTTCTGGGACCCCTTCCCCACAGTGAGTGACATCTGGACCACACATTAACAAGTGAACATGTCTGGTCTTATATGGAGAGATGAATGTTATCCTTGGCTTCTCAATAAGATGGAAGACTCCTGAAGCTGGAGTAGGTGTGTCATTATAAACACGATCATAATGAATTTCCACAACACCTACAAAATATGAGGAAACACAGAGGTCAAATGAGTTTTCCAGGCTCATTCAGTTGCTAAAGGGCAAGGCTGGAGTGATGGCTAAAGCACACCAGCTTCTAATAGCAACACAAAGACACATGGACAACATTGACATCAGCTTGTTTGCAACATGCCAAGTCTGGAAACAATCCCAATGACTATCATCAGATGAATAGATAAATACAATGTGGTATGTTGATACGATGGGACATTACTCCACAATACAAAATAGGAGCTACACAGATACAGACAACAGGAATGAACCTCAGAACCATTACCCCTGGGTGAAAAATATCACATAGAAAAGATCTCCTTGTGTGACTTTATTTTTGTGAAATTTTAAGAAAGAACTGAATTCTGTAGACAAAGGTCTGGTGGGTGGTGGCTGGGACTGAGGACACAGGGAGGGTTCATGAATCTACAGTGGGACAGAGAGAACTCTCTGGGCTGACAGGCTTTTGTAAGAGCTGGGCCATATGAGTAGTAGAGCCAATAGTGTACTAAGATACCAGAGAAAGTATGTTATGGTAACTCCAGTATAGAGGCTAAAAGGGAGCATTCTGGGGCAGGAGAGCTGGCTCAGTAAAGAGCATACACTGGTCTCAGCGGACCCGAGTTCATCTCCCAGCACCCATAGCAGGCGGCTCACAACCCAAACTCAAGCTTCAGAGAAATCTGATGCCTCTGGCCTCCTTGGGCTCCTGCCCTGACCACTTGAATTCTTGAGCACATACCCACAAGCAGACATATATGAATACATTAATTAAAAATGAAATTAATTATAGAAATATTTTAAATGACTATACTTACACCAAGTTTATATTTGGAAAATGCATTCCTCTGTTCATGATATCACCATACCCACTACTTCCCAAATGTCTCTGTATTCCTTACCAAGCAGTCTTTATTTGTGTCCATCTCTGATCTAGGTAAAGATAGATATGTGTGTTATCTATTCTAAATTTTATATAAATGGAATTATATAGTAATATAACTTTTCTGACTCTATCACTCAATGTGTTTTAATGTATATAAATGTATACATCAGCAAGTAATTTCCATATTAGGAGAATTAGAGCACAACTAATTGACCCATTCACCTAGAAGGTTGGGTCTTTTCCAGTGTGGGACTAGGATGAACAAAGACACTTTGAACGCTCACCTGCAAGTCTGACAGATGGCCCCTAGCTTTGCTTATTCTCTATTTTATTTGCTTTCTATTTTATTTACTCCTGCTGCTGGCTTTGCCATTTACTTCCTTTTACTTATTCTGGGTGTAATTTGCTTTTAATTTCTAGGTTCTAAAGGAAGAAAATGAGACTATTGATTGCATACCTTTCTTTAGTTCTAATGTATACATTTAAAGTCATAACTTTCCTCTAAACATATTGCTGATTTTTACATGTTATATTTTAATTTTACTCCAGTCTGAAATTCATAGTTTACCTATGCTATATTTTTTCATACATGGAGTATTTTAAAAAGTGATTCTTTATTTCTAGATATGGAACATTTGTGGGTAGTTTGTTACTGATTTTGAATTTAATGATTTTATTATCAGATAACCATATTTTACAATTTACAATCTTTGAAATACATAAATCTCCTTTCATGGAGAACCATAAAGGGATCTAGCATAGATGGGAACCTGCTTAAGGGAAAGATTCTCCTGTATAGAAACAAACAAACACCAAACTATACCGTATATCTTGCTTTCCCTACTTAAAGAGATCTATGGATACTTTCCAAGGTGAGTGTGAATTAAGAAACGCAGCTACCCTGACTTGGGGAGAACAGTGAACATCTGATCTGAATTGATATAAATATGCAGAGACCCTAAATGCTGTTGTCTCTCTCTACTCAGAGTAGGGAATTCTGAAGGGCCGTGGTGTTTGGAGACCTTTCAGATCGTGTAAGTCCCTATACTAGTCCTAGTTAGCTGCCATTTACTGAATACACAATTGACTCATAGAGGGACTGAGAAACTTGGAGACTCTTCAAAAGTCATTCTGACAGTGATGGCTAAGTGGAAGCTACTAAGGCTGTCCCCATCTTCTCCAGCGATACTGTGTTCTTAAGTGCTAACAGAGATGAGTGACAGGTGCAAGGGACTTACAATATGTAGGCATGCGATTCCCACCAACCCTCATCTGACGGTGCTAAAGACACACAGACCCGGCGAATGACCAAGGATTATCAGAAACTTCATCAGTGCAAGGCCACTTTCCTGTGGACGCATTGAGTTTCCTACTTTTCTTCCCTCACAAATAGACTCACAAGCAAAGTAGCAAGAGCGACATAGATAGAAATGGCCCTAGAGCTTGATGACTTTCTGTCCACAAAGGGCAGCCAGACTCCTACTATTACGAATGCCCCATTTGCCCACAATGCACCAAGCTCCTGCTAGAGCGTCATTCCCCAGGAGAACTGTCAGCCATTGGTGGGTGGAGGTTTATATTGGAACACTGCTACTCTGGGAGAATCAAACAAGGCTGCGATCCCACTGGAATAAACCATTGCTCTGAAAATAGATTCACCTTCCCTCCCTCTAATATTTTTGCCAGAGCTATCACCCAGCAACTTGTGCACACCCTGTAACATTCAGCTCCACGCAGTGTCTATTGAAGAATCTCCTTCTACATGGAATGTAGAACAGCCCTAGGCTCATGTTAATGCTTTGATCACGTCCTCCAATTACTCCTCCTGAGTAGCTGACCCTCCACACTCCAAATCAACAGCAAATATAAAGACGTGGGTCTGTGGTAAGGTTAGAAACGTCAGGGATTCCTCTGCGACTATTATGCTACTGGTCTACTAATTTTTCCTTCCTCCACTTCCCTTCCCCTCCTCCCCCTCCCCTTCCCTCCTTTCCCCCTTCCCTCTTTTCCTTCATGTCTCCCCACCCCAACTTCTTCTGTCCTGTACTTGTACCGGAGCTCTCCCTAGCCTTCATCAGTAAGCACACTTCCATCCCTAGACGCTTTTTCACATCCCATCCTCACGACTACAAACTGCTGCCCGAGGGGTTTCACTGTTCCAGAGAGCAATGCCTCCCAAGGAGCACAACAGTGGGTTCTTTTAGAGTGGAATATGAGGCTGCTGTGTGGGGATTTTCAAGCCAATGAACCAGCAGACAGAGAAAGGGCACTAAACGTCTGACTGCCGGGGGGGGGGGTTAGTTTGTTAAGAGGAGTACATGCTCAATGTAAGAAAACCTGCGGGCAGCCTCTTGTTCTTCCTCACACTCCCATTAAAGTACAAGTCAATATAGACAGGACTGCTTATGATCTTCCCTTGGGAATTAAGGTCTGTGCCACCCACCAGACTAGGAACTGGAACCAGCAGACGTAGCTGCCAAGTCAAAGGCAATGCAGAATGAGTAGCAGAAGAAAATAGGAATGGCCGTGAGCACCTGACCAGAGGCTGGCAGAGATGAGGCTAGAGTTTGGAGTAGCTTTCTTATTTTGACTTGAAATTATGTGTGCATCTATAAACCAGTATTTTACCATTTCTTCTTCAAATTTTCTATCGGAGAGAATTAAAGGGGAATAAGTGGGGAATGGGACCCAAGTCTTTCAGTGCCGGAGTACGGCACCCAGGGGATGAACCACCACAATGCTCATCAATGTCTGTCTGAGCCTCCCTGAGGCTTACATCATTGCCAAGAGTTTGTTTTCAGTTTGCTGGGATCCATTCTGGACCTCTGAACCCAGATCATGAGACAGAATAGTTGAGCTGTTTAAATTCACCAAGAGGCCTCTGTTCTGTAACAGCAGCAATACGAAGCTATAGCAGGGGGTGGCATGGTTTGGGTGGCAGGAGAGGTGCTAGGTGCCGATCTCTCTGATAAACTTCACCATGAGTCTGCCCTCATTGAACTGATTTGATGTCTTGGACTTGAATGTATCAGTCCTATTTTTTTTGTCAGGAATTCCTAAATAGAAGAATCGAGTGATGGAGCCAATCTTGTATCCCGGTATTTTGCCAGATTCTGTCAGACAGGGAGAGATCTTCCTTCAGTGCCTAAATCTTAGCACACCACCTCCCAATAGTGCTCTGGGGGAACCCCAACTCTCAGTTCCACTATTTTCTTCTCAGTGACCGAGTCTCAGTCCTGCTTCTGTGGACTCCACTGCGCCTCAGTCTTTGGCTGCTGTAACATGGCCTCAACTCCATGGAAGGAGGGGTATCAGTGGGCCAAGAGCCAGGGAAGTCCTGACTCCTTGTCCTAGAACTTACCTTCAATCCTTTACCACTTTTGCCTTCATCTTGACTTTGAAGCTCAGCACTACCAGTCAAAGCAAAAGCTCCCACTAGCCAAGAACCTCAGTTCCCGTCAGGAAATAAGGTCACTTTGTCATCATTGCTTCTGAGAGGGTGAGCAGAGAATCATTCTAACTCCCTTTTTCTGGCAGAGTCGCCAACAGAACCCATATTTTCTGCATGTAAATATGACTAAGATCCTTGAAGCAGGTACACAAAGTGTCACCAAGTTGACCCTAGATAGCTACTTACGATGGAATTTCTTTGTAATGTTAAACAGAAAGCAGATTGAAAGAAGTATATATCTACATATAAATTGGCCAGCATTAGTACCCAAGAGTATTCTGAATGCTGACCTCAGTTGGCTACTGTTTCCTGATGGTCTGTGTGCTCTGTCCCGTCAGGTTTCTGGATGTATTATAGATTAAAACTGTAACCTGAGAGGCTCTGACCAAGGGTTGCATGGATTCCAAGTGTGTATGAATCTCTACTTCCCTTGGAGTCTTAGTTATGCACCAAAAAATATCTGGAAATGTTTAGACACACCCACCTTTTTGTTGACTCAATTGTCCATGCACGCACGCACCACACCCACACCCACACCCACCCACCCCACCCCCCACACGTTTGTTAGTTTGCTTTCTATTGCTGTTTAAACACCATGACCAAAATCATCACAGGGAGGAAAGGGTTCATTTCATCTCATATCTTATAGACCATCACTGAGAAGCCAAAGCAAAAGCTCAAGGCAGGATCCTGGAAGAGGAATGGAAGGAAAGTTACTCACAGGCTTGTTCTTCATGGGTCACTCAGTTTGCTTTTCTATATAACCAAAGATGACCTGCCTGTAGATGACAGCACCCACAGTGAACTGGACTCTTCCACATCAATCGTTAGTTGAAAAAAAATGCCCCTCACACACATGTCTACAGGCCTATCTGATGGAAGCATTGTCTCAATTGTGGCTGTCTCTTCCCATATGACTTTAGCTGTGCCAAGTTGACCCAACATATATGTATATGTATTTATATATTTATCTGTGTATGCCATGGTATACCATATGTGATTATATATATGTGTGTGTGCATGTGTATATGCATATGTATGTGTATGTATATATTAATTGTGTATGCCATGGTATACCATATGTGATTATATATATATGTATGTGTGTGTGTGTGTGTGTGTGCACAGGTATATGTATGTATATATTAATGCATGTATGCCATGGTACACCATATGTGATTATATATACATGTGTGTGTGCATGTGCACATGTATATGTATGTATATATTAATGCGTGTATGCCATGGTATACCATATGTGATTATATATACGTGTGTGTGTGTTGCAAGGAACTGCTTATTTGTCCCAGCCACCCAGAACCGAAATAACCACACAGAAACTGTATTCATTAAATCACTGCTGGGCTCATTAGCTATAGCTTCTTATTGGCTAAGTCTTACATCTTAGTTTAACCCATCTCCATTAAACTGGGCATCACCACGAGGTCGTGGCCTACCAGCAAAGTTTCAGCATGTCTGTCTCCGATGGCGGCAGCTCCATGGCGTCCCCTAACTCTGCCCTTCTTTCTCCCAGCATTTGGTCCAGTCTTCCCTGCCTACCTAAGTTCTGCCCCGTCAACAGGCCAAGGCAGTGTCTTTATTCATTAATGGTAATCGCAGCACACAGAGGGGACTCCCACATCATGTGTGTGCATGTATATATGTGTGCGTTTCATATATGATATTGATGGTACATGTATGCATGTATACACACATATATCCCATATATGTGGTATGCCATGGCATACTTTTCAAGAAAACAGGAAACAAATTTTTACCATTGCAACTAACACATTATTTCAACCCAAGAGAACCATTTGATTCCCCTGGGCCTCAGTTTCCCCACCTGAAAAGTGAAGTAATTAGACCTCATACTTTAAAACACATTCTACACTAATTGCCTACTATTATCTAGATAATGAGGAAACACATGGAGTAGAGGAGGAGAGACTCCTTAACTGTGGCTCCTTACTGGGGAGGAAGGGCCCTGGGCAACCCTGTGTTTCAGCTGCCTCTGGAAATTCACAGAGAACCAAATGTAAAGATGAAATCATAGCAGCCTGGCCTACAGAAAAACCAAAAAAAACCAAAAATCTACCTACTGACAGATACAAACCAATCAACTAAATCAAGTAATGAAGGAGAATGAGAGGAATTTGTCCTGCACTTATGCGTCTAATCAATATTTAGCATTGCAGCTTCTGTGCTGGCTATAGAGGGCGTCAGTGGTGGTGAGCGACACAGCCAAGACACCCTCCACTCTGGGAGAGTTTACAGTCTAGTCTAGAAGAAGATCTCCATCCATTATCACTCCAAGAGACACTTAGAAGTGATGGTAGAGTTGATAAAGGAAAATCACAGAGCCAAAGAGTGGGGGCGGGGCAGATTTCCTGAAAGAGCCATTTGGTAGAGGTCTGAGTAGGATGTGTAAGTTCACCCAAGGTCAAGGTCTGGGGGGGGGTAGCTTTAGAGTGGATGGAGTTGAGGTGCTTTGGAGATATCCAAGTGGGGAGAGGATAAGGGACTGGAGCTTCTGGTATATGTGACAGGATGCCTGTCTACTCTTCAATTAAAGGCGAGCGGGAGGGAGACAGGTGTTCCCCTACCACCAGAAGAAAGTCAGTGAGATGAGAGGGAAGGTAATAAGAACCCTTGAGCAGCCAGCATACTAAAGAGTTAAGGGGAAGGAGGTAAAAATGGCATGAGATGAAAGTATGGTGCAGGAGGCCCATGGGAGGCAAGGGGGCTGAGCATTCTCAGGAGCGTGTGACTGCTGTGGCTGAGTACTGCAGGCAGCCACAAGCCAGAAGAGTATCAGGCCCACTGACTTCAAGGTCAGAGAGGTTACTGGGGAGCTGGAGAAACTTGTCCAAGTGCAGGGAGTCACAGAATATACCAGAGGTATAGACAGCGAGGTGATACAGTTCTTTTAGAGTGTCTGAAAATGAATATGTAAATGTTGGGCTTAAAGAGATGCAAGGAAGAAGAGAGACAGGGAGCGAGGCAGCTCCTCCTGTTTCACGGTTTGGAAGCCCTGGGAGGTATCCCTGACCTTCTGACTCTGTCATTCCTCTGCCTGTTCTATTCATTCCATTTGGAGTAAAAGTAAGAGAGTGTCCCTTTAGAGACCTTACCATCGGGAGTTCAGCATTGACTTACACTATCTGAGCATCTGCCTTATGCAAACTGTGCTGCAAAGAGAGACACAGACAAATAGGACGTGTCTGCTCCCTGCCTGTAGGAGTTGAGTCAAATGACACCAGCTATACAGGCAACTCAGCACCCCAGACTTTGCTCATGCCCAGCTGTCCATGGTAAGAAGTGCTGACCACAAGCCAAATATCTCCTCATTCCCTGTGGAGCAGTTTCTCCAGCTTCCTAATGCTACTGCCCTTTAATGCAGTTCCTCATGTTGTGGAAACACCCAACCATGAACTTATGTTTGTTATGCCTTCAGCACTGTAATTTTACTATTGTTATGAATCATAATGTAAATATCTGATATACAGGCTATCTAATGTGCCACCCCCAACTGGGTCAAGACCCACAGGTTGAGAACCGCTGCTGCTGCAGTGGGAATGCGGGAGACTAATACATGTCCTGGGTGATTATGACTTAGGGCTTGAGTCTGTTATCACTATATCATGCATCACCAATGACCACAAACTTAGCTCCTAAACCTACAGATATTTAATTCTCTCCCTGTAAGTGGGGAGCCGGGAGTGCAGTGAGATCTTTATCTGATTCCTCTGCTTTGGTGTCTCTCAGGAACCTGCGGAAGGGTGTGGTCTCAGGTAAAGGCTCCACTAGAAGGATTGCTTTCAACCATATATGGCTATTTAAAGGATCTGGCAAGGCTGTGAGACAGTGTGGATGCCCGTTTAATAGTCAGAGACTACCCTCGGCTCCTTGATAAAGGATCTAGACGAGAGACCATCTTGTTCCATTAAAGCTCACAAACCAAGAAGGCAAGAGCTATAGGCTGCTACAGGAACAAAGGCAATAGGTAACCTAATCATACAACCATAGACAAGACATCCCATTGTTCTTTGCTGTGTTTTACATACTCGACGCAGATCACAGGTGAGGAGGGCTGTAGATGCTTCACATATGGGGAATAAGGATCACTATAGCTACCGCAGAAACTGCTACCCACAGGTCTCTGAAACCACCATGAAGCATGGAGTGAGTTCTCGCTCGTGAGATTTTTTTATTCCCCCGGTGTACTTGCATTAACTGGATTTTGTCTCCAAAGTTCCATTCAGTTTCCATGGCCAGTTGTCCTCTGGCACTTTCACTGTGAGATCTACCATTCTCCTTGGAGGTAAGGAGTTGTGCCCTATCTTTACTTGTAGGACCCCCATTTAGCTCATGACATCATCACTGGCTGGGAGGTATCAGTGGCTCCTGTCCTTGTGTTGCACACATTCTTCAGCTGAGACCCCTAAGCTGAAAGTACAAATGAGCTCCACTTCTTCCAATTACAGTTCTGGACTCCTGGCCATTTCCTAGAATTGAAGGCCAGCTCAGTTTCTCTATCTGGATGCTCTGAGACCATCCCAGTGAGCACTCTGGCTAGGAAACCTGTCCCATATATCCAGTTCTACCCCATGCCTTACTGAGATTAAATGCTATATAGCTCACTGTCTGAAACGTGTCATCCAGTGGCTTTTTAGTATATTTGTAGAGTTGGATAACCATTATTAGAATTGATCTCAGAATTGATCTTTGACCTCAAAAGGAATTCTATATCCATTAGCAGCCACTCCCTAAACCTCAAACTCTAGAAACCCACTATTTTACTTCCTGTCTCTGTAGATTTTTTTTTTTATTCTAGACATTTCAAATCAATGACATCATATAGTGAGTGGCCTCTGCATCTATTTATTTATTTGTTTGTTTGTTTGTTCGTTCATTCATTGAGACAGGATATACTCTGCAGCCTCAACCTGGCCTCAAACTCATTATGATCCTCTGCTTCAGCCTCCCAAGTGCTGGGACTGCCAGTATGAGCCGTTACTCCCAGGTAGTTTCTTCCATTTAATGTTTTCAAAGTTTATCAATTTTGAAGCATATACTAGTATTTCATACTTTTGTAACTGGAATGTAATTTTTGATACATAATGCCAATACCTATTCCCAATATCCACATGTAATATCAATGTACAAGGTATTATATGAATATGTCACATCTTTCTTAGTCTTTATTTAACTATCATGAGTGGTGACATGATGGGCATTTGTATATAAGTTTTTGCATGAATGGGTTTTCATTTATATTGGGCATATCCAGGACTAGAATGCCCATGTCATAAAGCAAATCTATTTTTGACAAATTGCTTCTTAAAGCAACTATACTATTTCAAGTCTCCAGTTGCAACATAAGAGAGTTCACAATGTTTTTGCATGCCTGAAAATACTTAATATTATTGGTCTTCTTTATTACTTCCCCACATCATTATAAAGACAGCATTGGGGCGAGTATAGCTTGTTTGATACTTTCAGGGAGAATTTTTAATTCTTAAATAAGGGACACAGCAGCATGTGGCCTCTGTCTGTTCTCTTGTTCTGATGCACACGTGCTAGGACAGGAGAATAAAGGTATTTCTGCTACAGAGGGATTTTTTTTTTTGCAAGAACTCAAGAGCTGCAGGCTGGAGCTAAGCTAGGTCAGAAGAAATAAAATGCAGAGGATAGCACAAATGTTAATTTCAATGATCAACTTGATGAGATCTATGATGTGGCAGTTTGAAAGAAAATGACCCCCAAAGGGACTGGTACTATTAGGAGATGTAGTCTTGTTGGAGGAAGTGTGTCACTATGCGGGTGGGTTTTGAGGTCTCTTTTGCTCAAGCTTCCCTCAGTGTGATTCAGTCAACTTCCTGCTGCCTTCTGGTCAAGATGTAGCCAACATCATGTCTGTCTGCACACTGCCATGCTCCCCCTCATGATGATAATGGACTGAACCTCTGAAACTGTAAGCCAACACCTCAATTAAATTTTTTTGTAAGAGTTGCCATGGTTACGGTGCCTTTTTACAGCAATAAAAACCCTAAATAAGACAAATGATGACCTGGAGTGCCTGAGCATGCCTATAAGGAGTTATAGTCACTGGGTTAATTGAAATGATAAGAACTGTCCATTTGAGTGGCAAATCCCCTGATCTGGGATTCTGGATTTGCCTGTCTCCATGTATGTTTATCCATCCATATCTATCTATCTATCTATCTATCTATCTATCTATCTATCTATCTATCATCTATCCATTATCAATATATCTAAATATAAATGTGATGGCTAAGTGGATAAAGATGCTTGCTGGAAAAAGACTGTCAGCCTGAGTTACATGGTTCTCACATGATGGAAAGAGAGAACTGACTCTTGTAATTGGAGTCTGACTTCCATACTAATGCATGCATGTACACTCATGCACACACCAACACTAATAAACACACTGAGCAGAACAAAATATCTATTCTTCTCTGCCTCCTGCTTGTGGATGGAATGTGACCAGCTGCTTCAGGCTCCTCCACCCTACCTTTCTCACAATGATGTATGATACCTTTGCACTGTGAGCTGGAATAAACCCTTTCTCCCTTGGGTTGCTTTTGTCAGTGTACATTACCATAGCAATATAAAGAACACTGGTAAACAGTATTCACAAGTCAGGAAAGTTTTGCAGATCAATGCAGAGGCTTTGGAGCAACTCTGTCTAAATTGTCAGCCCCATCTCTAGCCCTTATTGGCTCTGTGAACTGGGTTAAGTTTTCTTTAAACCTCTTTGGGTCTGTCTCTGAAAAATGAGTGATCATATTATCTCCCTTAAGGGAGTCTGAGACTAAATGGGTTAATTCTGGGCTCTCAGAAGAGGGCCTGGCTGAGAGGAAGCATTCCATAGTGGCTACCAATATTAGAAGATCCTATGAATACCAGAGGAAGCAGTCCCTACAGATTTGGTTAGCTCTTCATCTACATATATCTTCCCCAATGTTCTTTCCAAGATCCTCCAAATCTGGTGCTAAGGGACCAAGTCCTGGTTCTGCTGTCTTTTTGCCTGCTTGGCCTTCTTAGAGAAAGACCCTGCACAGCAAGTCCAGCCAGCCCGACTTCCATACTCTGAATTCCCTGTCATTTGCATAAGGACACTCTGAGAATAGCTCATGGTTGGGCTGGGAAATCAGGGAAGGGTTCAAAATGCTAAAATATGACCAAGCCTCTGTATGAAAAATAACAGCTTTAGGGGAAAACCAGAAACATATCCCTCTTTTTCTTTCACTCTCAAAAATACATTGTGATGAATAATGCCCCAGGGTTGATGTATGCAAACTTCCACAGTGCTCATGGAGGTAATTGAATCCTCTATAATGATGGGCCAAGAAAAAAAATAAAATAAGAAAAGACCCCGACAGACAAGGCTCAGAGACTGTGGATGGGCCCAGCCTGACTTTTAGCCCACAGCACCTGCGATTATTCTGCAGTGATTTTTATTTATCTACTTAGTACTCCCACTAGGCAGGGAGAGAAAGAGAGCAGGAGAGAGTGAGAACCTAGTCAGAATTCAGTCCTCATGGTTAGGCAGAGAGCTCGAAATTGAAAAAGTTATTCAAATGGATAATGAAATGGGGCTAGGCTTCTAACATCCCCCTCTATGGGAAAATGGAATAAATTGTGGGACTCTGAAATGGCTCACATGCTGTTTGTGATGGGATTACATACGAGTCAGCTCAGGAGCACTGAGTGAGGCCAGGATCTTAGGGTGAACGGTGCCCATTCTCACTTGCCTGGAGAAGAATGACACCCCTTCCTTCAGTCTCAAGGAGGTCATTGTCACACACTAAGTGGTCCCAGGTGCCTATTTTTGCTGTTTGGATCTGATGAGACGAGGAGATAAGAACTAGCCAGCTGTGGCCTTGGACTAAACATTTTAAGCATAGTCAAACAAATCAGTACACACTCTCTGCTGTAACTTGGTGGAAAGGAGATCTTGAGACTATGACAGTGCTGCCAATCCTGTTTGATGGAATCGAGGCCACTCCCATGACCCCTCTTCATCTGTTGTGACTGGCAGCTTAAATTATTTCCTTCCATTGGAAGAACTAGCAGGAGCTGGAATGATCTTATGTGTCCACTGCACATCCATAGTCACTGGCAAAAGTCAAAGTGAGTTTGGCAGCCACATGCAGTTTCATCCATCGTGTAGGGAGATAAGCCAAAGATGCAGTCACACCGCCATCTTACAGAACAGGAATAGCTGATGAGCAACGGAGTATGGTCAGTCGGGTGATGGAGCAGAGGTGTGAGCCTTAGGCTCCACGTATTATCGCTATAGTTTTGTCCATACTCATTTTATCCTTGGAATGCTGGCTCTCAGCTTCTGATATCAGACCTCACCATCTAGAGCATCAGGGTCCAGCAGGGCTCTCAACTGTGAAGGAATGTTCTATGATCTAGGTCATCCACTATGGCGGTCACTGGCTACATGGGTGATGGAACATTTGAAAAGTAGCCAGGGTGACTGAAGAAAGGGATACATCTTACTGAATTTAGCTCATTTATATTTTAAAAGTACACATGGCTAGTAGCTACCATACTAGGCAATGGGAAGCTATTCATCTACTTAATAGTCAATAAAAATGGTCTTTTTCCAGCAATGTAGTGGTCTAAAGCAAGTAGGTCAGGGTCAGGGAGACTATTTCCCATAACGTAGGATCTAACGAGGTATTCATGAGTGGTAAGATGTCATTGCAGGAACAAATACTGGAGAAAAAAAGAACTTGAGTAAGGAAGGACTTATTTGGGGCCATTGTTTCAGAGACTGCGGTTCATCATGGCAGGGAACCTATGCATTGCTCCAGAGGAGAGGCTCACAGCAGGGTGGCTGGGAGCAGAGGAGAAAAGATGCCTCTGATTATCACAGACTTTCTGCATTTCCCCTTTTTATACCTAAATGGGCTGCTAGCTTGTGGAGCAGTGCCACTCACAGCTAGGGTGGACCTTACCCTGTGGGTTAATGCCCTCATGGACACACCCAGAGTGTGCTATACCAAGCCCCTAGGTACTTTCGAGCCAATCCAGTTGATGATGGAAATTCAACATTGCTGTGAGACAGTAGAGATTTTTTGGGGAGGTGGCAAAATGAACCAAACATCTAAGAAAATTGAGTTCTAGGTGTTTCACGCATGCACACATGCACGCACATGTGCATATACACACATAGTGAAATTATACACTTATGTATATAATTCCATATATACCTAAGTACAAACATGTATAATCTCACATAAACAAACATATATAAAACATGTAATTGAATACATATAATTTTTTATATATAGATGTATATAAAACATATTTCATGAATACAGTTTCATTATAATAATTTCATATATACATGAACACGTATAACCAGTGTTATAATATTAATATCAAACTATAAAAAGAAAAGGATTAAAGGAAAACTATATTACAATGAACCCTTTAAAAATTTACCCTAACATTATCTTCCTTGTGTAGAGCTGTAGCACGAATAACAAAAACCCAGAGACAGATGTTGGGGTTCAGGCTGAAATATCAGAGAAGCAAAACCACTAGAGAGCTCTTAGCTCTACAAAATCTTCAGACTGAAAAGAGAGCAAGTTCCTGTCTCATCCCATCTTATAGTCCTCTATAGTGCTGGAATTAAGGGCGTGTAACACCACCTTCCAGCCTCTATGGCTAGCTAGTGTGGCTACTGGGATTAGAGGTGTGTGCCACCACTGCCTGGCCTGTGTGGCTACTAGTGTGGCTAGCTTTGCACTCTGATCTTCAGACAAGTTTTATTTATTAAAACACAAATAAAATATCACTGTATTTCCCATTTTCATCTAAAAAAATATGGTGATATTATGACATTTGGCAGAAAGAAGTTTAATAAAAACATATTTGCTTGTAGAAAATGTCATCTAGCAGCCAAAGGATACCCACCAGGACAGCCACAACCACAGTCACAAAGGAAGCCAGAGGGCAGGAGCTTGAAGCCTAATGTCATATCTGAGGTGTAAATATATAGGAGGCATCTGGTGCCTTCTGGGATTAGAGTCCAAGTGGAGTGGTTAAGAGTGAGTCAAGGTTTGTGTCTTTGAAGCTATTGAAGTGAGTAGCCGGTATGATTTTAGAAGCCTGATATGCAAGAATTAGAAGGAAAAAGTTGCAGTCTACCTAATATTTGTTATTATGATACAGGGAAGGACAAATATCTATGAACAACCGCTGCTGAAGAGACGAGTCATACGAAGCCAGGTAATGGGGCTGGACTTTCAGATCTTGGGGCAAGGAGCAGCAGCTGCAAGATGCTTTTGACCACCAAGGAAAGAATCCATGGGTAAATGCTAAACAATGAGCAAAACTGTTTCACACTATAGCGAGTCGAGAGTTGGAATAGGTCTGTGATTTGGTTGCTTTTCTCTAATTTAATTCTAATGAACTCTTCTTGAGGGAAATTCATTTCATAATGATGAAGCTGAAAACTTTGGGAAGTTAAATTACTTGTCTAAATCATGCAGTAGAGACCAAAGGCAGAAGCTTGGGCACTGACAGTAACTCAGTGTTGAGTGGTGTGAGACTCACCTTACAAATAGGGATTTTAGTCTTTTGGAATAGCATTAGACAAGGTTATGATGTATTATTTCCATTTTATCGGAGTCAGAAATCGTAGAACTGAGTCACCATACACACAGGTATCTCAATCATGCAGTAGTCAACTTGCCAAAGAACCCTGCGTCCCAAATTTGACACTTCTTGGTAGAATGAGAAATATCTTTTTGTGAATTTTATGCTTTCCAAAAGAACAGTAAACAGATAAACAATGCAGCCCATGATCTTTAGTGAGTCATTTCTGATGCCTGTCTCAAGTGATGACTGAGTACTCTCTCCTGCCCCTCCCATCTCGAGTGATCACTGAGTACTCTCTGATGCCCCTCCCATCTCGAGGGATCATTGAGTTCTCTCTAATGCCCAACTCATTTCTTTCTCCCTATTCTTTCAAGGATCCCTGTTTTGTGACAATGCAGAGACAGTGAGAACCATGCATTAGACATAAAGCAAATTAGGATGGCAGAACCAAGCATCTGTTATCCACACCAGGAGTTAGACCCTCAGTGTAAAAGGTCAAAGGGAGTACTGACCAAATCTGAGGAGGTACAGTCTCAAACATTGAGCTATTTGGCCTTCTCCTTTTAAGGTCTCAAACTGGATTTTTGTATCAAAAAAGTAGCCCATAAATAGGTACAAATGATGAACCCATGTGCATGCCTGGATGAGAGGAACTTTCAAAGGTATATAGCTTCAGGCTTAGGCTATGGTGCTAAAGTGCTTGTCATACAAGCATGAGGACCCGAGTTGTAATCCCCAGTGCCCATATAAAAAGAATTGCAGGGGTGTGCACCTGTAATCTTAGTTCTGGCATGGTAGAGACAGGCCAATCCTTGGATATTATTGGCCAGGCCAACTTGACAATCGGAGCTGTAGGTTCAATTAGAGACCTGTCTCAAAAATTAAAGTGGAGCATGATTGAGGAAAGTAACTGATGTCAATTTCTAATCTCCACATGTGCCTCCACACACGTATTCATATACATACATACATGCATGCATGCATACATACATATACATACATACATACATACATACATACATGCACTCCCACAAAAGAAGAAGTCAGTATATAACCAGTAAAGGGTGTTCTTTTTGGCAGGAGTTACTCTCTAATAAGAGGATATAAAACACATTCAATAGATAGGTTGAAACTTAGTTTAGCATATGTGATGTGCCATTAGTTTTTTAGAATATAATTATCCATTTATTATCTGTTGCCCATGTCATATGACACTGAGAAATTGGTCATCATCCATTCAAAAATATCTGCCTTTAGAATGGAAAGAACTGCCAAGTATGGATTAAATTGATAAAAAAAATAATTCCCAAAATGATTAGAGTCACTTTGTTTCATCCCCTGCACAGCAGGTGGAGAATCCTTAGAGAGAACTAAAGAAAGGTTTAGGGAAATCAGATCAGTGGAGAGAGATTAAATGTGTTTCAAAAGCACCCCAGAACATATTTCAAATGACAGTCCTTCCACAAGCAATGTGGATCTGTTAGGTCACACAAAAATTCAAGCCCTTTTCAAACGCCCACCATAGATACAGTAAGACATATAAATAAGTGCATGTGCCCTTGTGGAACAAACCATGCCTACAGAAGACACTAAGAAGAGACAATTGTAACTGATGACTATGGTAACTTTTCTTTTTATCTTCACATTTAATCATACAACTTAGGCAGGAAAGCATTCTTATTGTAAAAGATACTGACAACACAAACGTATACAAAAGAAAATGTGAAGATCGGGGGTCAAGGAGGTGGCTTAGTGCATAAAGCAGTTGTGGTGTGAGAAAGCACGGGGACAGGAGTTCAGATTCCCAGAACCCACTGGGAGGTGCGGTTGCTGCTTGTAATTCCAGCACAGACAGGATCTTTAGGGCAAGCAGGCTAGCTGGATTAGCAAGAATTGACCAACTCCAGGGTCAGCTAAAGACCCTGCATCCATACATGGATAGACAGTGGAGAGAAATCAAGGAAGACACCCAGTTGGTGTCCATGTTGGGCCTGTACATGTATACACATGCATCGCACCCTTGGCAAGGCGTCTTCTACCATGGGTATGCTATAATTTACTCAACTGACATATTTCTTATAACATTTGATGTCTGCAATGGTCTATTCTAATAAGTGTTCCAAAAAGGTCTGTTTTCTTGTTTTCCAACACTGATCAGAGAAGGCATCATTTCTGGTGAACTTGTTTAAATCTCCCTCTTGATTCTGACTGGAAAACAAACCCAGAAGGAACCAACAAATACCAGTTCTGCCTCTATTGGCAGAAGTCACACATTCATTTGCCATGACCCTTTTCTTGATCTGCTGGCATCGTAATCAAGGGGATTTGGGGAGGGTGGGATGTCAGACCTTCTCATCTCACATAAGCACTTGCTGTTTGCTCCTTATAGGATCTTGGGTCCCTCTCCTTATCTCAGAGTCCATAGGCTGACTCCATCTACACAGTACATAAATAGTAGTTGTTTCTAAATGGTAGGTTACTGTGAGATCATTCGTGCGTATTTGTACATATGTGTTTCTACAATATACTTTACATGATTATGCAATTTATATGACTTACACCACCAACAAATCTATGTATATTATAAAAATACTAGACTAAGAAAATCAGGAAAGGGATTGAGGAGATGGTTCGGCAGTTAAGAAGGCTTACTGCTTTTGCAGAGGGCTCAGCTTTGGTTCCCAGGATCTACATAATGACGCATAACCACCTGTAACTAGAACTCCAGAGTATCCAGTATCTCCCCCTGGTCACATCATGCTTCTGCACACATCCTCACATAGTATATTCCGCACTTACACTTCAGGCACATACACATTCCCATATAATTTAAAAAAGAAACCAATTAAAAGTTTTACAGATATTTTAAAAAAAACAGAAAATAATGCAAATAAGCAGGCATGCTCCTATAATTTAGACTTGCCCAGGAAATCAAGATTTATCACCTTATTTTTATGTAATATCCAGTATGTAACAATTTACACCATCACATATTACATGTAATTACTATCTAATAAATAAAAAGAAATTTTTAGTGACTTCTTTTCTTTCTGTCTGTCTTTTCAAAACACATTTTTTGTTGTTGTTGTTGTTGTTGCTTTTTTATGTGTTGCCTTGGCTGTCCTGGAACTCGATCTGTAGACCAGGCTGGCCTTGAACTCATAGAAATCTGGCTGTCTCTGCTTCCTGAGAGCTGGGATTTAAGGTTTGGGCTACCACTGCCCAGAATGACTACTTTTTTTTATAATCTATAAATGACTTGTGCAAAACGAGCCATGGCCCAACCCCTATTGTTTTTCCTTTTTTGTATAAAAAAGTGAGGATACCCCAAGCTCACAGGATTAGTGTGAAGATGAAAGGATGCACTACAGAATTCAAGATGGTTTGCAGTAAGAACACAATGGTAGTTTGTGTAACACAGCAATAAAGGACCTTGACCTTGGCATCAGTCAGACCTGGGGTTGGATTCCTGCTTCTCCACTTATGAAAGTGACCTTAAGGAAGTTGATTAACTTCATAATCTCCATAAAATGAAGACAAGGCTAACCTCAGACTAGGATGGCATGAACTAAATAATATATCTTAGCATTGGAACCATTTCCAACATGAGGAAAGTGCCCAGTAATTTTCAAGCACTAAGTGTCCACCCCTTTCCATTTTCTTTTCTGTATCAAAAAGCACAGTGCATGACTGCATGAGAAAAAAAAAAGAGGCAACTCAGGCCTGCTACATTCTTTTTTCCAATGAATTTGGCACACATAAAATCTTCCATAGTAGTTGTAATAGCTCAATGGCTTTTCTATGTCTTCCAGCGTTGAAACAATTTCCCACGGAGCTCTGGTGCTGGTGCATATCTTCGGGCAGAAGCACTGACAGCCTTTAGAGGTGGAGGTTTCCATCCACATTACCTGACATACTACTCAGTAAATAGGAGAACATGGGGTAGGGATAGCACCCCAGCTTCACAGATAGGAAATTTTTGAGGCTCAGGGATCATAGGTCAAAAGGTGAGAGGCAGCCATTGATCTCATGTTCAGGTTTCCTAGTGGTTTCATTCCTGCACATTCATGGCGGGCTGGGATAATCTGTACAAGGAAAACAGGGCAGAAAGGGCATCTGCGCTGTAGTCTATCCTAGGAAGTTTCAGGTCTGCATAAATACTGAACAACACATGTGAAAGGAAAACAGGAGAAAGGGCCATGGAACCTGATGACACACCCGAATGAAGACAGGGAGGAGTGGGGTAGACTTTCCTGGGAGACAAACTGGCATATTTGGTGTAGAGTGTCAAAAAGGTGAAGGGATTTAGAATCTGAACCTGCACAAACAGCCCCGGGCCCTAATTTTCAGAGCACACGTTTCCGTAGGTCAATGGGAATGACTCTTGACTCGAATGCAGCAGCTATTGTCTGCTAGGAACACCGTGTGTGCTCAGTACTGCTCTAAGTGTCGCACAGGAGTGATCTGTGTGGATGACACAGTCAAGCCTGAGAACAGGCTTGTCCCCTTCTCCTTCTGTTCCTAACATCTTCATTATTAAATATGTGAAGTTTTCTCACTTCGTTTTTCCCTTTTGCTTCACTTCTTAGTCTCCTTGCTCCTACCTTCCTATCATTTTCATAGCCAGATGTCTAGGCCCTTATGGTACTCCAATGATTAATCTTCCATGACAATGTGACTGGATTTAGGATCACCATGGAAACATATCTCCAGGTGTGTCCAGGAGGGTGTTTCCAGGAAGATTTAAGTAGAGAAGGAAAGACCCGCAGGAATGTGGCTGGCAGCATCCATGGTGCCTGGACCAAAGAAAAATGAGACAATGAGATGGAGAGCAGCATTCTTCTGTTTCCTAACTACGGCTGCATTGTGACCATCCTCCTGGAGCTTCCATTGCCATGCCTTCCCTTCCCCACCATGATGAACTATAACCTTGGGCTGTGAGACCAAGCAAGTATTTCCTTCCTTAAGTTATTTCTCATTGGGTATTTATTCACAGCAGTGAGAAATGCCACCATTCTAGAAGAAACCTTCCTTGCAGCTCCATCAGGTTGCCTTGACTGTCCTCGGTCTCTTTAAGATATGATGATCAATGGGTTTTTGCCTTTCCCAAGGTCTTCTGTATCAACATAGACTACACCAGGAGAAATATTTAAGCTTTTTACTCAATGCTGAGTATCAAATCATGGGCTGTGTGCTTGTTAAGCTAATGCTCTACCACTGAGCCACAACCTCAGCTTCCCTTAAGCAATTCTTCTAACTGAGTTAATGAATCTCTAATGATATTACTGCGGGTAGAGATGCAAGATATTTTTGAAGGGCAAATGGATTTGCTAGACATTTGAAATTACATCTACACCTAGGTATCCACTAATTCAACCTCCTGGAAGACTGATCCCTTCTAGAGTCTTTAATCACCCCCTCCCTTTCTGTGTTAAAATGCTATGACTACACATGGCCCATGGGCAGATGGGAACAATTTTCTTCACATACATAGACAGTGATTCTCTCCACTGTCAATGACATTTCTTTTTCCCCATGGGATCCCTAGGAAATGAGAAATCTGAGCTGTCCCCAGGGTGTGTTGAATTAGGCCAGTTGCTTAGTTCTCTTTCCTACTGGGGGATGAGTGGGATAATTGCGAAGGAGACGGCTGCATGGTACTCAGGTTTTGAATATGTGTGTCATACACACGCCAGGAACTATTGAAGGTCTTCTGACTGGGTGGCTGGGTGATATGTAGTTCATTGGAGGAGCAGATGAACTAGACATGGGATGGGGGAGGGGCTTATGTTTCCCCACCCATGGTTGAGCTCCCAGGAGCTCTATGAATGATACAGGGAGCTTCCTTAGACCTTCTCTAGAGAAAATCTCTTTGTTCTCACATGCTCTGGATTCCTGGTTTCTTATCTGTTGCCCCTTCTTAGAACATGCCATCTGTCCTGTGCCCTGTATATCATCAGCACTTTCGTTAACCACTCACTCATCTTTTGAATTTGATTTCACTCATGAATTTTATCTCTTAGAGTTCTGTGCTATATAAACCCCCAATCAGTCTATGTCTTCTGTCCATTGTAGTCTTTTGAGATTTCAGTGTTGAGGATTTCTATAGATGCTAGATAATTCTGTAGTGGGTACCAAATGCCTCGTTTTCTCTTGCAGCAAGTAAGACCTGTTTAGTCAAGTTATTAATCAAAGCTAGGACTAGAGCACTGCGTAAGCCACTGTCACACTATTTTTTTTTAAATTCAGTCTTGTTTATCAGACAAATGAGAACACAGAAGTTATGACCCAGATATTGTCACGAGCAAGAAGATGTGGTAAGCTGAGCCTCCTCAACTGCTGCTATAAAGCCGAATCGTGTAAGATTCTGAATGAGAGTACATGGTAGCATTCAAAACAGAAAGTCCAGCTTCTGAAATGACCACAGTGGAAATGTGTATGTGTCAGCTGAAGGGAAGAAGCCCAGACCTAAGCAATAGATTGTGGAAATATCTTACCAGAGATTGAAAGCCAACCACATTTTTTTAGAGTGCCTGCATCCTTGGTAACAGATGTATAGAGAGAAGAGTGAAAGAGCCAACATTGTATAAAGAGATATGTGGCTGAAATATTCATGTTGTAGGCTTTCAACTTTTGGCATTAGAGATGAGTTGTTTTAGTTGTATTCCAGTTCTGAGCATATCAATTATCTATTACTGTGTAGGAAACAAATCTAACATTCAGTGGTTCAAAACAACTTACAAATTTATTTTTGTTTTATATGGCAAACACTATTATTGTAACTCTATTATTGCTCATGCTTCTGAGGTTTCCTGAGCACTAGCAAACATTGGATTGACTTGACTAGGTGGCTCTGTTCGGGCTGGGTTTATTCTGTTTTGTCTTGGTTTACTCCCATGTCTGTGGGTAGACAGATGGGGCACTGTTGGAGCCTAGGCTTTAGGTTAGGTTAGCTTAGGTTAGTTCTACTCCACCTGTTTCTTGCCCTCTCCCAGGAACAGCCAGTTTTCCCAGCATGTTCTCACATTTGGTCAAATCTCAGTGCAAACGTACTCAGTCTCTTGAGGCCTCGCCTGAGATGAGGACGGTGTCATATCTGCCTTACTTTATCAGACAAAGAACATCTCATGGCTGAATCTAAGTCAAGAGATAAGCTCTATACTGTTTACAGGGGGAGCATTGTAAGACATGAAGCAAGCATGATATTCATTAAGTATTTAATAAATATGCGCTAACAAGAGTTACCTTTCATAAATCCCATGAACTAGAATGTGGAAATCATCAAATCTGCTAAACAGAAAAGCAACAGTAACACTAGTCTTTGTGATTGTGGTTAGGACTGGGAAGGCCAAGTAATTCAGTTCAGTTCCTTATGAAAGTAAGATCACTAACAGAAAGATACGCAGCAAAGAGTCAGGATACAGGAAGGGAAAAGAATTGAAGGTGATAGCTGGACATGCATACTGGGTATGCATCCTGGGCCTTAGATGTGGATGCATAATAAGTAGGCATTACCAGCTGTTTCTATAGACAATGCAAGATATTTCTGTCGGTCAGGAGACTAACATCACAATTAAGTGGCAAACAGATTCCAACCTGGGTTATCTGGTTCTAAATGTAAGCTCATTTTTATACACAGCATGCACGCAAACACACACAGCATGTTTGATATACAGTTTAGGGATTCAGCAAATAAAATTTAAACTAAAGCTACTCTAATTTCATTACATATTTTTTCTAATATCTACTTTCCAACAATCTTCATGAGTCCATTAAAAATACAGCAGCAGCAGCAACAGTGGAAACATACAACTACTTTGAACCTTTATTCTTTCCTTTATAATATTCTGGGAAATTTTGCTTATTTTGTTTTCCCATTGTGGGGAAATCAAACTCAGTGCCTTTGAATTCTTTTTTAACCTTTTTTTATGGAGCTATATTTTTCTCCACTCCCCTTCCTTCCTCCCCCTCCTATTCTACCCTCTCCCATGATCCCCATGCTCCAAATTTACTCAGGAGATCTTGTCTTTTTCTACTTACCATGTAGATTTGCTCCATGTATGTCTCTCTTAGGACCTTGATTGCTGTCTAGGTTCTCTGTGACTGTGAATTGTAGGCTGTTTTTTCTTTGCTTTATGTATAAAAGCCACTGATGAGTGAGTACATATGATTTTTGTATTTCTGGGTCTGGGTTATCTCACTCAATATGATGTTTTCTAGATATATCCATTTGCCCACAATTTTCAAGATGTCATTTTTTTCTGCTGTGTAGTACTCCATTGTGTAAATGTATCATATCTTCTTTATCTATTCTTCGGTCGAGGAGCATTTAGGTTGTTTCCAGGTTCTGGCTATGACAAATATTGCTTCTATGAACATTATTGAGCACATGTCCTTTTGTTATGATTGAGAATCCTTTGGCTGAAAGTGGTGGTATTGCTGGATCTTGAGGGTGGATTGCTTCCTAATTTTCTGAGAAATTGCCATACTGATTTCCAAAGAGATTGTACCAGTTTGCACTCCCACCAGCAATTCAGAAGTGTTCCCTTTACCCCACATCTTCTCCAGCATAAGCTGTCATCAGTGTTTTTGATTGTGGCCATTCTTACAGCTATAAGATGGAATTTCAGTTATTTTGACTTGCATTTCTCTGATGGCTAAGGATGATGAACATTTCCTTAAGTGTCTTTCGCCATTTTAGATTCCTCTGTTGAGATTTCTCTGTTTAGGTCTGTACCCCATTTTTTAAAATTGGATCATTTGTTCTTTTGATGACCAATTTCTTGAGTTCTTTGTATATTTTGGAGATCAGACCTCTGTCCAACGTGGAGATATTTTCCCATTCTGTAGGCTGTCATTTTGTCTTTTTGATCATGTCCTTTGCTTTACAGAAGCTTCTCTGTTTCAGGAGGTCCCATTTATTGGTTGTTGCTCTCAGTGTCTGTGCTACTGGAGTTATATTTAGGAAGTGTTCTCCTGTGCCAATGCGTTCAAGTGTACTTCTCACTTTCTCTTCTATGAGGTTCAGTGTGGTTGGTTTTATGTTGAGGTCTTTGATCCATCTGAACTTAAGTTTTATGCATGGTGATAGATATGGGTCTACTTTTATTCTTCTACATGTTGCTATCCAGTGAGGCCAGCATCATATGTTGAATATGCTTTATTTTTTCCATTTTATATTTTTGCTTGTCAAAAATCAGGTGTTCATAGTTGTGTGGATTGATATCTAGGTCTTCAGTTCAGTTCCATTAGGCCTCCTGTCTGTTTTTATGCCAATACCAGGCTGTTTTCAGTACTGTAGCTCTATAGTACAGTTTGAAGTCACAGATTGTGATGCCTCCAGAAGTTCTTTTATTGTATAGGATTGTTTTGGCTATCCTGGGTTTTTAACTTTTCCATATGAAGTTGAGTATTGTTCTTTCGAGGTCTGTAAAGAATTTTTCTGGGATTTTGATGGGCATTGCATTTAATCTGTAGATTGATTTGGGTAAGATTGCCATTTTTACTATGTAAATTCTACATACCCAAAAGCATGGGAGATCTTTCCATTTTCTGGTGTCGTCTTCAATTTCTTTCTTCAAAGATTTAAAGTTCTTGTCATAAAGATCTTCCACTTGTTTGGTTAGAGTTACTCCAAGATATTTTATGTTATTTATGACTATTGTAATTGCCTTTGAATTCTAAGAAAGTGCTCTACTACTGAACTGTGGCTCCAGCACTACCTTTATAATATCCTAGAATGTTCACCATCTTGTATTGAACATTTTTTCTCTCACATTCACTCATATATACTGGTAGTACTCGACACACCCTAACACAGGTCTCTTTACTAGACAAGACATTCACAGCATGAAAATATTCTCTTACTTAAAAATTCCAACACCCTAGCATTACATTTAATACTTTACTATCAAGACGCTCTTCAGAGACTTTTTCTGATGGTTCTGCCATTGTCAGTCCTGTGAAATAAGATACAACTAGAGCAATGTCATGATTTGATGTGTAAGAGTCCCCTACAGGCTTCTGTGTTAAAAACAAACTAACAAAAAAAACCAAAACAAACAAACAAAAAGCCTTTTGGTCCCAGGTGGTAGCACTATTTGGAAAGGTTGTAGAACCATTGGCTGAAGAAAGTGAGTCTCTGGGCACAGGCTGTGAGACTTATAGCCCAGCCATACTGCCTGCTGTATCTGCTTTCTGAGAGCAGATGTCATGTGACCAGCCAGCCTTCAGCTCCTGCTGCCGTGCTTTCTCTGCCTGCTGCTGTGTCTTCCCCATGACAATGACCACATCTCTCTGAACTATAAACCTCTGAGTTGCTTTAGCCAGGATATTTTTACCACAGCAACAAAGAAAGAAGTCAAGGTATGTGTGTTAGTGAGAAGGCAGCCTTAATGTAATTTGGAACTCCATAGAATATATTCATGTAAGCAAATATGCTTCTCTTTTATGCAAAGTCAAACCAGGGATGCTCTCATGGGTTGCCCCAGTAAAATTGCCAGAAAGGGGCCTTGCTAGTGCTCAACAACTCAATAGACCTTTGAGAAGCAGTGGGATGATGGATCTTAGTCCCATTTTAGCAAGTCAAGAAAATATAAAGAATTTCTGGTGACCAGTGCCTTAGCCAGTCTGGGAACTGTTCCCAACTGGGCTCCAGAACCACCTGTCAGTTATAGCATGCTTTCTTTCTCTTCTCTCCACTAATCTTGTCTTAATCTTAAGATTAGTACAGATTCAGTCTCATGAGTGAACACCAGAGAATTATTTATGCACTGATAATTTATGCATGGACTATGGAAAAGGCAATTTTGAAGAAGAGTACGGTGAAACAAATGCCAAGAGGCATCGGTTCTGGTTCTTCTGAAAGTAACTAACCAACAGTGGGACATGGGGAAACATGTATCCCCTTTTCTCGGCCCCTTTCTTCACCTGTCAAGCTGTGGAATAAGAAGTTGACACTTCAATACTAGACAGTCCCGGTTCCAGTTCATACCAACACCACAGCATCTAGGAACACAACGTAAGCTCTCCAAGTCTGTGCTATCTCATTTCTTGTGTGTGGGGGGAGGGGATAGAGGTGTACAGGTACACATGCATAGGCTATCTGGCTGATAATCCCCAGGGGTCCTTCTAGCTCCGCCTCTCTAGCACTCAGATTTCCCTCTGACTGGGTAAGCAATGATTCCTCACTCCCCTTCCTCAGAAGACCGGGAAGAGTTGGCTCTCATAAACTCTTTTTCCACTTTGATTCTAACTAATGTCCCATAATTCCAAGCAATGGATTATTGGTGTTTTGAACAATTATTTTATTTTACAGGGCATGCCCTTCTGACAAGTCACTAATGTTGGCACCACTCTACAGCCCTTTCAAAGACTGCCCTTCATAACCCATTCTATCGGCCTGGCAGATCAATGCCATTCTCATTGAAGACTTATTTATAGATGGCATCTCAAATCAATGGGAAGACAAATGCTAGAATCCCTTTTTGCCCTCCCATGTCACTATGAGTTCTTTACACACTCACACATCAGGCAGTTGCACAAGATCACAGGAGACTCCATAGTAGACAAACAAAAGCTTTGCCAAGCAGCTTATATCTAAAACACATGGATATGTCACATTAAGAAGACAATACTTAACCGTTGATTTTCCCCTTAGTTGTCAATTTTCTTGTAAGCGTTAGAGGAAACATTATTCTTTTACTTTTTAATTAGAAAAATATCAAATAACTTTAGTTATAGAATGGATTTTGTTTGCCTGACTTTTGTCACTCTTGACAATTCTGAGTCTGAGGGATCTGGGGAGCTGTGGCCAAGAGGAGTTGAAGCCATGAGCAATACATCTATCTGATTGGCAGGTGCATTAAGCAGTTGCCTTTAACATTATGTGGCTTCCTTTGGGTTAACCAATTCAGGAAGACATTGATTTGTGGTCTTTAATACCTGGCAGACTATAGATAATGTTTATACCGAGACTTTATATATTTTGTTGTCTCATTCCGATTTTACATCTACAGAGCCATGATAATAAGAAAGAAACAGATTGATATTTAATTCTCTGTTTGTCTTATTTTTTGAGATAGGGTTTCTCTGTGTAGCCTTGGATATCCTATAACCAGCTCTATAGACCGGGCTGGCCTAGAACTGAGATATTCACCTGCCTCTGCCTCCTAAGTGCTGGGGTGAAAAGCCTATGCCACCACCACCAAGGCTTTTAATTCCTTTTTTTTCTTGGATGTTTAATTCTTATAACCTATTAACTATCAATGTACAGTCCTGTTATTAGTGCTATAATGTTAACAATGATAACCCTTGGATATTTCATGGCAGCTACCATGCTGAGCTCTCCTGTCGTTATCTGATGGTCATCCCAAGACATAGGCTGTTATTGTTCTCATTTAGAGATGAGGATTCTAAGCTACACACCTAGTAAATTTTCAAAGGACTGCTCATAAAGTCAGTTTTGGGGAATAAAAACATTCTATTTAAGTAATCCCCTAATGATATAGAGTTGAAAATTCTAGAGGTAAAAACTGAGTCTTTGAATGATGATACATTTTTGTGTTTGATTATATCTAAGTTTGGATGATTCTCCTCTTGGGGAGCACACTACACTTCGCCTGCTGCAAGAAGGAACAATGAATGTGGGAGGTGAGCATGTGGACGGGTGTTACGGAGCCAGAGCTACCCAGGTTTATATACTCTCCGCTGGGGCTTCACTTAGGAATAAATAGGTCATTATTTCTCCCATACCATTTAAAGTGACCCTGAAAAGGAATTGCACAAAGAATAGTTCAATGAAATGGTCTATTCCCAATCAATTTGTAATCTACAAAACTGGCAGCTGTATAAGACTCAGCCATCAAAAAGCAAAAACAGTACAGATGGTTTTGAGCACTTCCAGGAATCCCACTTTCTCATAAAATTCCAATAAAGTGAAGCAAGTTTATTGTGTAAAAAGAAAAAAACAGATGAGGAAGGGCAAACATGATAGGCAACAACAACAACTCTAGAAAAGCAGGAGTCAGGGCAGACTGAGCAGGCGAGACCAGACTGATCGCATGAGGAAGCAGAGGTGATCAAAGACATCTGCTGACCCAGACTGCATTGTAGTGTCTCCCAAAGGCTCAGCACCAGACAGGCCCTCCACCACTGGAAGTGAAGAGATGGGAAGTCAAAGTTAGAGAGGATGAGGGAAAGCACAGATTTCTCCTTCCCCGTTTCTCACTCTAGGTAGCGCATTGGAAGTGTGAAAGGCCCTTCTCTGGACATGAAAACAAATGTCTGGACATGGTTTCGGTAGACGCCATTGATTAAAAACCCAGAGCAGAGAATGCCCAGCTTCCTTCTTGTTCATCCTTGTGACTGCTCATAGCAATACCTGTGCGCTCCAGACAAGATGGGAGAAGAGTCTTCCTATGACTTGATATAAACCGTAAGAGGAAGATGGCAAAATGCTCACAAGAGGATCCTTTAAAAGATTCATGTAGAACTTGCTACAGTGGACTGCTGTGGGATAATGCTTTTGTACACTGTAAAGATTTGTCACTTGCATTAGTTTAAGTAAAAGCTGATTGACCAGTAGCCAGGCAGAAAGTATAGGTGGGGCAACCAGATTAAGAGAATTCTGGGAAGAGAAAAGACAGAATCAGTCACCAGCCAGACACATGAAACTGGAGCAGAATGCAGTGGAAAAGAGAAATAGTTAGGAAAGGGCAGCCTCCATACACACCACTTATGGAAATAAAACCTGAGATATTAGTTGAAAAAATCCATCCAAGTATTTAGTAAAAAGAGTAAAGTTATAGAATCAAGTAACATAAATAATTTTATTTATAGATGTTCATAATAACTATGCACATTTTCTGGGTGCAGTGTGACACCGTGACTGAAGCACACTGTGTAACAACCAAATGAGAGGGCTGCATGTCCACTGCCTCGTGCAATCATCATTTCCTTGTAGTGAGGACGTTTCTTCCCTTCTAGCCACTTTGAATCATTTAATAAAATATTGTTAACCACACCCAATCCATGATGCATGAAATCACCAGAACTAACAGCCATTTAACTCACTGACCAGCCCCTCTTTACCCTCACTTCTTCTGCCTCCCTCCCCTGCCCTAGTAACCGCTATTCCACTTCCTACATCTTGTTTTAGAAAAAAAAAAGACTAAGTACTTGGTTATTTTATTTTTAATTTATTCTTTGAATAAATTCTTTGAGAATTTCATTTATTTATACAATGAAATATGATGATTTCCATCCCCCATTTCCCCCTACAACTCCCATCAGATCTTCCCAACATAACTCCCTTCTAACTTAATGTCTTCTTATTTTCATTTTATTAATTCACTGTGTCCAATTACTCCTGATTATATGTACATGGGCGTGGGGCCATGCATTGGAACAAGAACAACCGACCAGTGGCCAAACCTCCAAAAAAGTATGAGTCTCCCTCTCACAACTTTCAAGAGTGCCTCAATTATGGATGGATTCCCCTGAGACCCTCCCTCATCTGTGCTAGAGTGGTGACTGGCTTGATCTTGTACAGGTCTTGCGCAGGCAACCACAGATGCTGTGAATTTACAAGTGCAAGGCCACATTGTGTCCAGAAGGCAGCATTTCAAAGTATCTCTCCCATCCTCTGGTTCTTACATTCTCTCTGCCTCTTCTTCTAAGACATTCCCTCAGCCTTGGCTGGGGTTAGGAGTATGTGATAAAAAATGTTCCTTTTAGGGTCAGGCAGCCAACAGTCTCTTAAGCTCAGCATGTTGACCAGTTGTGGTTTTTCACTGACTGCTGCTGATTCAGAAAGAATTTTCTCTGACCAAGACAGAGCAATCCAGGTGGAGATACTTCAGGATAAAAATAAAAATAGATACATTCCTTGATATGACTGTGGAAAAAGCTTCTGTGCTTGGGGTGGGGTGGGGAATAGCAATTGATACAAACTAGCAATACCAAAAAAAAAAGAAAAGAAAGCCTGAAAGTCAATCAATTTCCAAAATATAGAAGGAAATGAAGGAGAAGGAGGAAGAGGAGGAGGAAGAAGAAGAAACCATACAACTATGAAGTCAGAAGTAATATTCTTACTAGGAATATGGTGGTATCAGCTGAGTATTGATTTACTCAAACAGGTGGGGGCCAGCCAGGACAGAAGAGAAGGATCTGAAATCTCATCTATCATAATGCAAAGTCAGAGATTATACTTTAACTTCATTAATCCACAGAAGGCAATATATGCGTGTTATTTCAAAAGATATCTGCTTACAAGCCAAAGGAAAACAGTGAAAGAATGGTTAAACCCTACCCCCCACTGGAGCAGCGGGACAGAGAGCCGCATGGACGCTATGATAAGAACTCCAGAAATGATCTGACCTTCAAACTATATGCTCCCATTACTCTGATAAAAACAAATACTCATCACAAAGTCCCAAGTACGGCATGAAGGGTGACACAGACTCTTTGAAAACAACCCCCCTATCTTGAGTGTCCTTCACATTTCCCCACACACAACTAGCAGTTACAGAGTTAGTAGAGCAGTGCACTGAGGACCCATTCCTAAGTTTCAAGATGTGTCATCTATCCAAATGCATCTCTGGAAGTTCAAGACTTGGAGCTTAAAAGACTCAGTGACGAGGGAGAGTCAATACATGATTGTGTGTTAACCATGCCTATAAACCCGTGGAGCAGAGAAAGCACAATTTTGCTGAAATTACTGGCAGATAACCTGAAGACAAATAAAAACATTAAATATTCATTTCCTACTCCTGAGCAATAAGTGATTGTGGCTTTCTGGTTTTAGAATCTCTGGGACTTTGTTGACAAATCATTTCGCGTCCTCTGGGCAGATCTTGGAACATTTTTCTTCCTGCTTCCAAGGAGAGGCATCATTTTGGCGAGAAGCTTAACTTGTATGAGCTTTATTTCTCTTCACACTGGGTGGATGTCCCTCCAAGGGACCCCAAGCCAACTTCGGGTGGGTGAAGTGTGACATAGTTGTTACTTCTACATCTGCTCCTTTAGCCGTTTGCATTCTGACAGGTTGTTTTCTGCTGGCTGGTCTGTAAGGGGTTTCTGTTGAAAGAGTCAGCATAAATCCTGGCTACTGCATCTGCATTCACTGTACCCATTCCCACTTTCTTCACCACTGTCCTGCTAAGCCATGTTGTCCTTGGTTCACTTGTTACAATTCTTCTCTTTAGGTATCTCTCATCCTCTTTTGTGTTGTATCAAATGTTGGCATAATTGTACTGGATTTTGGTTGGGTGTTTCATGAGCTGTACAACTTTTATTTTACATTTATTTATTTTGGGGGTGCTGAGGACATGCTGTAGTGCGATTGTGGATGCCAAAAGACAGCTTGTGGGAGTCAGTTCTCACCTTCCACTATGTGGGTTCCAAGGATTTAACTAACGTCATCAGGCTTGGCAGCAAGCATCTTTACCTGCTGAGCCATCTCCCTGGAGCTGCAATTCTTCCATTGAGGTCTTTCCCTCTGTTAGTACATGTACAAGGTCAGTATTGTCTTCTGAAGTCTTCAAGCTTTCATTTGCAGTTAGCTTTTCTCCTAAATTCTCTCTCTCTCAAAAAAAAAAGCCAAGATGAACTTGTCTGCTGTTATTGGTATCATTCCCATTGGTTTCCTTTTCTTCTCTTGACTGTAATATGAGTTCCTGTCGAAGACTCATTTTACCTTCTCCCAGTTCACACATTAGTTTGGGTACCTAGGCTCTGTCTTTTTGTTGGCATGTTTCTAGATTGTAAGTGTCTTTGATTGGATTATTTGTGGTGGATCTATTCTCTAATACTTACCCTTGGTTTAAAATCCTGAGACAAACCTAGAACTCCAGAGAAGCCAAGGATGGGGAGAGTGCTCATTATCCTGGGAAGCCAAGAGACACAAGGATGAGTTGGAGACCACTGAAGATCCCATCTGTCTCCAGCCCAGACCCTGGCTGCCCAAAGTTATAACGATGCTATGCATTCCAACCAGGCAAAGATTCTCCAAACCTGTTTTCCTGGAGAATGCTTCCTTCTTAGAAATATGCTGTTAGTACAAGTAAAATAAAGGAGAAAATAATGTCTGTCTTCAGCCACTGTGTACATGTCTTTAATAAGGCAAAGCCAAGTCTTCCTCTCTTAACCAGTTTATATATTCAAGAAAGATTTACATGTTGCTGATGGCATTTATTCATGCAGCCATTAAACATTTATTAAGCATCTATTAAGGTCCAGATACTTTATATGTGGTTACCCTTTCAGATTATAATTCAGCAACACATATTTAGAATCGTTACTGTTTCCATCTATTTTGTACCAGTAATGTGACCCTTGGGAATTTTTCCTAAGGTAATACAATTCATATGGAAAGAAGTAATATGCAAAATATATTTATAGGAGTTTAGTTTATAATAATTGAAGAACTGAAATGTCCAGTGGTGGGGGAATTAAGATAGCCATGGCATATTCATTTAATAAAAAGTAGATAATAGCATAGAAAATAGAACGGTGACAGGCACATTTAGCCTAGATCTCCCTACATCAGACAACACGGTTATGACACCCTCCCACAGGCCCTTCTCATCTAGACAGCCCCTTATTGAGACTCTCTCCTCACGGGATGCTACACCTTGTCAAGCTGACCTAGTGAGCCATCGCAGTGATGAGAAATAGTGAGTTAGACATGATTTGGTAAAATAGGGAAATACTTAGATGTAAGATTTCAAGGGAAAAGAGAGTCTTGGACAGTAAGTAGTGATAATCCCAGGACCTGGAGAGAAGCTCAGTTGTCTGCAGCCCTCAGTGCTCTTGCAGAAGACCAGTGTTTGGTTTCCAGCACCCGAGTCAGATGGCTCACAGCCCTCTGGAATTAACTTCAGGGGATCCCATCCCCTCTTCTGGCCTCTGCTAGCACCCCCATGCACATGCACACACACACATGTCTATGGTTTTAAAAGTCATAGTATCCTGTATCATTTACTCTTCAGGGCCACAACCCCCCTCCCTGCAAGGAGATAGTTCCTTTCTTGAGCCAAATCTCACTGGCTTCTGTAACTTGCACTGATCTGTGGATCTTTCCTCCTCATCTGGTGCTTTCAAGATCTTAACCTCCTTGGAAGCCGTTAGTTGTCATGGGTAATTCTGATCAAACTAGATTAAAAACCTCCTGGGTTTCCAGTTGAACCAGGTGCTCTATTTCTAAATGTCACCCTCCTCCCCTGTAAAACATTGATCACAGGCACTCTCTCATGGGGCCACAGTGACAATGCTTGCAAAAATTCCAGTAGTATACCCGCTTCTGGAGGGAGGTCCAGGGAATGTGAACTTCCAGTCTCCAGGCTGGAAAGCCTTCTGGGCTGTCTGAGCCGCTGTGCCATGGAAGGAGACTGACAGGAGATGAGGTCTTCTCTGTTGCTGCTTCTGGCTTAGCAGGTACCAAGCTCAGCCCACTGCAGAATGTGTCCTGCAATGGCAGTGGGTGGGGTCCTTATAACAGGTCTCCATCATGGCCACTGGGTTGCTTATTTTATTATCACAGAGGCAATGTGTGTTTACGAAATAAAACTCAGGACAGAGTGGAAAGTTGAAACCGACTCCCCCCAAAGTATCTCCTCATAAAGAAAGGGCTGCTAACAGTTGGCATTTTTCCTCCAGTTTTCCCAGCACAGAGAGGCGTTGGCAGGTATTTAAACCCAACTGTAATTACATTGCACATAAAATTTTGCATCCTGAATTTTTCATTTAAATGTAGCAAATAAGCTGTTTTCGTGCCACTTTTGCAATGTTCAGAGCCATTATTTTTAATGGCTATACAACATACTTGTTTGGAAACCATACAGGCAATTTGCAGGCATGCATACTTTCCTTATTATATTTTTAATTTTAAAAAATTGGAGATTATAATATAATTATACCATTTCTCCCTTCCCTCCCTCCAAGCCCTCACATATACACTCCATCTCTTTTTCAAATTTTTGGCCTCTTTTTCCATTAATTGTTACTGCATGCATTGCCGGGAAGCCCCTTGTACGGTCTTCTCATTCTAGGAAGACCTCGGAGTTTCCTGGGTAGCTAAGGGTAGTCTGGAGTCCAAAATTCTTCCTGGAAAGTAGAGGGAAGAAGGAAGTAGTTGAAAGAAATAAAGAAGAAAAATGGAAGGCTAATAGAAGAGCTGGGGACACAGGGGTTGGGTAGGAAGGAAGGCACAATGGAAAGGAGGAGAGAAGAAGGGAAAAGATGAAATAGAAAAGGGAAATAAGAGAATAGGAAGAGGAGGAAAAGAGGGAAGAAAGGTTGATGCAGAGACAAAGGGCATATGTCTCCAGATAAACCATGGTTCCCACTGGCGCAAATAGAAGCTTTCCGAGGGAGATGGATCTCTGGGCTCTTATCTCATGGGTGCTCACAAAGCACCATGGCCTATGCACTCATTTTCCTCATCGTTCATATTTAATGTTATGGGCATTGGGCTTTTCAATATTTATTATTGTGATCACATTTATGACATACTTTCTTTTAAACCTCTGTGTGCCTGTTTCTCTCTCTCTGTCTCTCTCCCTCTGTGTGTGTGTGTGTGTGTGTGTGTGTGTGTGTGTGTGTGTGTGTGTTATGAGTTCAGGTACAGGTAGAGGTCAGAAGATGACATCAGATCCCCTGGAGCTCAGTATGGGTGCTGAGAAATGCAAGAGCAGGAAGTAGTCTTAACCACTGAGCCATCCCTCCAGCCCCAATGGCATCCTTCTTTCCAAAGACCCCTTATTACTCTGCTAAACAGACGAAGCCTTTGGATGATTCCATGAGTTTCTTAAGATAGTGCCCACTACAAGGCACCCCTTGAATCCCTTCCTTCAGGGATTTCATTTTCTTCCTTCCTCATTTGGTGTCCTTGTCTGGGATCAACTGTCTCCTTCCAGTATTGTGCTTCTGTGGCCATAATCGAATTTCGAGTTATGTGGTCCATTAGACACACGCTGGCATTTTTACAGCTCTTGATGGGGAGTTGGGCCCCTGCTTCCTCCTGTTTGAAGGGAAAGCATGTTTATTTGGAAGGGCTGAAAGCCTTTATCCAGCTGCCAGTTATCAGCACTGCTGAGTTGAGGGCCTTGAGCTTGGCTCTCCCCCAGTCTGCCCTGGGGACCATCTGTATTTTGTGAGCCTGGGACCTGCCATTGCCCACAGGATGGCTGTGAACATCAGAGGCCCTGGCAGCTAGTAAAGGCTGGAGCTGGATGTGAACAGCTTGCCTGAAAGCTGGCTCATTCCATGATTGCAGGAAGCCAAAAGCTGTACCGGAGAGTCTTGGCAGGAAGGTCCTTCCAATCAGTGGGGTTACAAAGCCTTCTCCCTGTAGTCAGGTATCCTCTTCCTGCTTCTCATGGATGGGACAGGGTGCCTTTGCTGTTATGCAGGAGACTTAGAGCGTCTCCAAGTGAAATCTCTCTTCCCACTGAAACTATGTAACTGAAGTTAGCAAGCAACCCTTCAGAAAAAGAAACCTCCCCCATGAAAGAGGGTGAGCAATGCTACCCAGCCTACCTTTCTGGGTTGTTAGAAGCAAGTAGGGGTTAAAACAGAGAACAAATTAAAGTAACCCTCCAGGTTGCAGGGGGCAGTCACGATTGGTGGAAAGGACATTGGTTAGAGATCAGGAGCCGCAGGTTCACACAACACCTGTGCTACCTACAGTTTCCAATGTCTGCTTCCGCCTTCTGTAAACAGTGCTAACAAAGCCTGCTTGCATAGATGTTTAGCAAGGATTAGACCATGGGAATGCTTTAAGCAAGACGTTCTGATGCTAAGGGAAGGCCTGCAGAGTCACCAGTGTCAGAGACAGGCTCACAGTGGTCCTATAGACTGGATAGTTGTACCCTGACCACATTCAGATTTTTATGTGATTGTGTGAAGGAATGGGGCCTCAAAGATTTATTGCAGCTGGATGAGAACATCAGGTGTATTCTCAAGATGGGCATGATATCGTCCCTGTGAGAAGAGACACCAAGGAGCTTGCTTGCTTTCTTCTCCTTCCTGTGTGAGAAAACAGAGACTGCGGCCATCCACAAGCCAGGAAGAGGGCCCTCATCAGGGTCCAATCATATTGGCACCATGACCTTGGGTTTGTAACCTCCAAAAAAAATGACATTATAACTTCATCTGTATAGTGTTTTACCTTCAGTAGCCTAAGTGGTCTAAGAAACCCAGTGTTAGGCCCAGGTGAGGTTCCTTTCCTTGGTCTTACAAGTGGCTTGATTATATGCACCTCATGGCCAGCAAACACCTAAGGCCTTGACAGGGAGGCAATGTGTTCGCGTCTATGCAAAAGTGAAGGTAATGGCTCAAACTCAGTGATCAAGTTTAATGCAGTATTTAAAATAATAACCGAGGGGCTGGAGAGATGGTTAAGCAGAAAAGAACTTGGGCCTGCTCTTGCACAGGGCCTAAATTCAATTCCCAGCACCCACACAAAGCAGCTCATGACTGCTGTAACTTCAGCTCCAGAGAGAATGGTGTCCTCGTCTGTCCTCCAAGAGTCCCTGTATTCACAGATATAAACATCCACTCAAACATCCACACATACATGTAAATAAATAATAAAATATTTTTAAAACTCTAAGCAAAATAGAGTCAGAAATCTAATGAAATACCAGAATTTTATTTTATTTTTAAATTTTATTTTTATTTATTATGTATACAGTGCTCTGCCTGCATGTATCCCTGCAGGCCAGAAGAGGGCACCAAATCTCATTACAGATGGTTGTGAACCACCATGTGGTTGCTGGGAATTGAACTCAGGACCTTTGGAAGAGCAGGCAGAGCTCTTAACCACTGAGCCATTTCTCCAGCCCCAAATACCAGAATTTTAAATAAAGCTGTGATCAGCCAGCATTGTGCCAGGCCACACTAGAACCAAGTGAGGAAAGTAAGGAATAACAATCCCATTATCAGGAAAAATGGTGTTTTTGTTTCACATGAATTCTGACTTTCAAAATGTGACATTAAAATGCTATATATGCTGATCACCATATATGGAGCCATCTGAAGTGTTGTACCCAAGACAAGACCTTCCTGCCTCAGCCCCAGCCATCATCCTATGACTTCATCCCATGGAGCCCTCCTGGCCCCAAACCCTGTCACTGCCCCCTCATTCACAATGAAGATGTGCCGTCTATAGCCTCATTTCTCTGGGCTCTGGTCTGTTCATCTGTACTGAATATAGGTTACTAACAGTAATTGTTTCTTCCTTATGAAACTGGAATTGGAAGGAAAAAACAGAATGCTGATTTTTTTCATTCAGTAAATACTTATTAAATGCCCAGTGGTTGTGGGTTGGTACTGAGAACCAGCAGACGAAGAGCCCTTGGCCTTCTTCTGAAGAGCTCACAGCCCGCTGAGGAAGCTGGGTAACAACAGCCTACAAAGAGGGGCACTCCACAGCAGTGTGGGTGAGGGCAGGAAAGAGCCCTTCAGCTTTTTCTCGGAATCAGGAAGCCTGCAGGGGCAGGGCTGCCCTGGCTCCTGCCGACAATCACTGCTGGCTTCTGGGTCTGCTTTCTACAGCTCAGCTGTAGAAGAATCTGGAAAGAGCCCGTCAAACAGCAAACTCAACTCCCACAAGGGAGGCTGGCTTCTCTCTAGCTCTCATCTGCACCCTTGTCTGTGACGAGTCTACTCTGACACTCCCAGATAAGACGCTTCAGAACATCTGGCAGGAAACTTCCCACCACTGTCTGCCCTGTGCACTGGAGCTCCTGTTCCATGAGCAGAGGCAAAGAGAAGAAAAGACAAAGGAAAGGAAAATTAGCATTTCCACTAAAATAATATTATGTCTTAAAATAGTTTCTTTTGATAATAAAAAGTCAATCAATTCAAGGTTCAAACTTCCCAATTTCTCTCCTTTCAGGGTGGCTCCAATAACTGTGTGTGTGGGGGGGGGGTGGTCGAGCTGATCCAGGTGCAGGAGTTAGCCTGGCCTCCATGAGAGGTCACATGTCTTCCATGGTCACTGGGCTCCCTTCTCTATTCACTCAGCTGTGTATGAGTCTGTCTGGTCTGGATGGGCAGATGGCCCCTCTACTGTGTGCCTCAAGCCTTCTCCAGGTCTGTCCCTGTCCCTCCTGTCCAGGGACCTCTCCAGCAGGTTATTTAGCCTGGGTATCTAGAAACAACCCTGTCACCAGTTAGCTTTATGGTGGGAAAAGTGTTGAGGGTAAACAAAGACTAAATATGCAGAGCCTGGGGTGGAAAGGGTGTAATGGGAACCCTTAAAGGTCAGGGTGGTACAGGCCTCATCATGAAAGGGTCATGCTTGCTGCTCTTTGAAGGCATTTGAGGGTGTGGGAGGCAACATGGCTAAGGCAGGAGGCTCAGCCTAGACTAGACCAAATATGATGGCTGACTAAACTTGGGTGGTGTCAAAGGGATTAGAGGTCTGTGTTGGAGTGTGGCCTGGCAGGGCTTGTTGACTTGCTGATAACGAGGGAGGGAGGAATCAAAGGGAAGGCAGAAGAGACCAGAGGGCCATGCCACTGCTGAGACGATGGAACGTAGGTTGAGAAGTTTGGGGCTGAGACAGGACCCAGAGTTGTGTTTGGATGTGTTAAGGTTGCATGGTCCTAAGAGTTCCCAGGGGAGTTGCTGAGCGAGCCTTCAGCAGTGTGAACTCAAAGAAGGGTTCTAGGTGTCACAGGCACAAGGCCAACACAACCCCATGAGAAAGAAGGCAGTACGGGTACTAAGGACAACTAGCTACAGGATGGATAAATCTAGTAGAGGGTCCTTCTATGTTTAGAGTTTGGGCAGATGTTGGAGTGAAGAGTAACAGGATAATAGTATACTAGGAATCAAGACAAAAGTGGGCTCAAGGCAGGGGGTTCTGAGGGTGGCCCAGGGAGGCTGTTCTGGGAGGTACTCCCTCCTGTCTCTGGTAGACAATTACTTCTATATTCCCATCACCCTCCCCTGGACACACTTTCTCTCAATGGTCCCATCACCTCCAATTACAGGATTAATGATCTCTGCCTCACCCTACCGCATGAATAATTCCCTGTCATCCTTGAATTTTATTCAGAGGTGGTCCAGAGCCTGGCCAAGTCAGTGCAAAGAACCATTGGTAGTGTGAGTGAGGAGACTAGGGGCAGAGTTTGAGGAGATCCCATGGAGGCTATGATGAGCCACACTGAGATGTCTCAGAGTGTGCAGCAGGCACCGTGGACATAGAGGTTGGATCCAGTGGGAGAAAGGCCTCCACTAGAGCAGTGTTTCTTCAGGGGAAACAGGAGGGCTTGGCTGGAGAGTTGGCTTGAGCCAACTGTTGGCCCTGGTGAGAGATGGAGACACACAGTCTCTTCTCCATCAAGCAAGGAGAATTACGGTTCTTCCTCAGCAACATACCGGGCCTTCTCTCCTGTTATAAGAATTCCTTCCCTAGAGATGTAAACAGTGTCTTCCTCTTCCTCGCAAGGTCACAACAACAAACCAAAGCATGATCTCACCAAGATTCAACCTGGAGAATGATTGATTTTATGGATTTACTTGCAGAGCATGGTTAAGTGATTACTTTCAGGAGCATCAGTGACCCCATGGCAGCCACACTGGGAAGTCAATACCCAGCGTGATAAGGTTTTTATACAGCGGCGTAGACCGAGGCTTCTTAATACACCCCAGCCCATATGTGCTAACACCATCTGAGACTCTAAAACCTTGTGCAATTAGGGCAGGACTGCATGAAAGGAGCAGCTAGAATCTTAGGCGAGGATCCTTAGATGCTCCCCAATCCCTTCTTCTATTAGCGGATGTCAGCAGTCAACAAGCCATATCCTAATGGACATTTGCAAGTAGGCACAGATAATCAAAGAAAATTGAGGCTGTTTTGCTCTGAGGGCTATGTTCTACCACAGGTACAGCTCAGAGATTCAGATTACAGGGATAGGGTCCTGACTTTCTACAGTTAGATCCGTGTAACTGAAAAATGTCACTCATCTCCAGGGGCAATCTCCTGCTTGGGACAGCAAAAGGTGGCTTCCTTGGGGTGTTAGGTTTGCAGGTAGTTTTGGGGATAATGAGATGCAGCCTAGAGCCACTACCATAGCCCTCCCAATGATCACAGGGTCAACCACTAGAATTACACACCACCACCTGAAATGTGTCTGTTTGTTGTTTTCAAGGCTAACCGCTAATATGGATCCAAAACCCACAGGCAGCAAGTGGGGAGGAAAGAAGCCTGTGTGGTGAAACCGTGACCCCTTCCTCCACCTGCCCATCAATTCCTTTCCCGTTGATTCCCATACATTCCTAGGAGTGTTTCCACCACAAGCTGGCTTCAAGTGGAACACTAGGAAGGGTATGAGACTAAGTAATACATGCGGATATAAGGTTCCAATAGGAACAAAGGGGACACGGGGCTGAGGTGGACAAGACAGTAAACAAGTCTATGTGGGATACTAGGTGCAGGGCTCCAAACTGAATAGGGATGGTTCAGATTAAGGAGGGGTTTGGAGCAGGAACTGTGGCTCTGAGTAGCAGCCTGGACAATGCGCCGCTCTCCGTGGTGGCGTCACTATGTCTTGGACTGACAGTTTACTTGTACTGGACTTATTATTTTCTGTACAGAATTCCAAAGGGAACACACACACACAATCTCAAGAAAGAGAGGTGCTTGAAGGTCTTTACAGGAATGGCTTCAGTAGAAAAAGTAAAGATTCATAACAGATTAGCTCACAATAAGGGTTTAGTCTTGCCTCAGGAACAGAGGGATGGTTAAGAAAGGATAACTGAGGAAACGCTTTGGAGAAAGTGTCACTCAAACATGAAGATCTGAGTTCGATTCCTAGAATACACACACAGCAGTGAGTAGTGGTGGACACTTTCAATCCTAACACTGGGGAGCAGGGGACAGGCAGATCCCTAGGACTTACTGGCCAGTCAGCCTTGCCTATTTGGCAAGTTCCAGCCCTGTGAAAGATCATCTCAAGAAATGAGGTGAGGCATTCCTGAGAGAGACAGAAGGACATAAACACAGGAATTCCCATGGCCTGGTTGTGACCCTCTATCTTATCTTTTCCCTTGGCATTGCTCTGTAATCCTCCCCTTAGTCCCTCCGTGCAAACCAGCTTCCTTACTGTTCATCTCCTCTGTGTCCTCCCCAGCCTGGAAGACTTGCCTCTTTCCTTCTCCCCAGTCATACAGAACCCCCATCCCACCCCTTCCCAGGTGGCTCTGTTTCTACAAGCTACTGACATTCCTGGCCTCCCTGCCTGGGCAGAGTCTCACTTCCTGAACAGGAACACATGGAGCTCATCGAGCCCCAAGACAGCATCTCCCCTCTGAGTGCTGCATCTAGGAAAGCAAGCATCTAGGAGAGCCACACTTCAGTGAGTGAAGGAAACCAAGTCACCCAGAGCCTGTATAGTGTGCTCTGCACATTGCCCATCTCCACTGGGAGTGGCAGACACAGAACAAGCATTCATTTCTCCTCCTCCCTCCCAAGGCTCAGGGGTTATCCTAGAAGAGGAGGTGGAAAAAAATTAAGGGGCAGAGGTCAGAGAAGACCACTGCAAAACAGTGCTCCCTCGGCACAACGTGGTCATTGTACCCATGAACTTACACCAGCAGTGGTGAGCTGCACAAGGCCTACACAAGATCAAGCCCATCACAGGCTCAAGATGGATCGGGAGGGCTACATGACAGTCCATGCCCAGCTGAGGAACTATTGACAGTGGCTGGCTTCTAGGGAAGGGAGGATTTTATTTGAGGGTGTGGCCCTGCTAAGTTCACTGTGCTCCAGTGGATGGGCCAACACCCGCTAGGGTACAGACAGCACAAACTGGACTTGGCAGATTACATATTTTAAAAGACGACAAGAAGTTGGGAGGGAGTGGGGGTGGATCTAGTAACAAGGGAAGAATAGGGGATGGATATGATCAAAATACATTTTATGCATGTATGACAGTCTCAAAGAATAAATAAAATGATAAAATTATAAAAGCACAAAATAAAAGTAAAATAAAATGATCTCAGCTGTCATCGCTACTGCCTGAAGTGTTTTTGCTCAAGTAGCAATGATGTCTGATATTTGCTTTAAAATTTCTAGAAAAATATGAAGATGCGTGTAGAAAAAAACTTATAAAATTAGATCAGCAAAATCTTAATTACTGACACTTGGTGTTAGACACATGAGGTAACTCATTTTACCTGTCTTTTTCTTTCATGCATATTTGCAACTTCCTGAGATACTGCTCTGAACTAGAGATATCATTGGAGTTTTCTTTCTGATTCTATCTAATCTCATGCTTCTTTCCTTCCCAGAGGTAACCGGTGTTTTGAATTTGCTGTTTCTACTCCTGCCCATAATTTTCATATTATTAGACATATAATTATAGTGCTACTACACACATGTCTTAAACAACATATAATTACTTTGCACATTTTTCTAAATTTATATAAATATCATATCACACATTTTAAGAGAAGTTCTGAGATTTAGTCATGTTGACACATCGATAATTATAGTTCCTTATTTTAGGTGGTATAAAGTGTTCAGGACTAGCCATACCGGTGAGTTCTAGGTTTGACTGAGAAACACTACCTCAGTGAATAAAGCAGAAAAGTGACTGAGGATGATTCCAACATCGACCATACATGTCCATTCACATGTGTTCCCACACACATGCAAAAGCGTGATTCACTGGGTAAAACAAACAAAGTTTGGTGGGGAATGGGCATCCTAGAGGGAGTTGGAGGTGGGGAGTGTATGATCAAGACATATTACACTCATATATGAAGTTTCTAAAGAATAAAAAAATGCAAACAGCACACATACATACACACACACACACACACTCGCATGTGTATACACACACACACACTCAGGAATAAGAAGAAGCAAGGTTGATTTTAAGTTTTAGTTACCAAAAATAATACTATGATGGTCCTTTTAAATAGCCCCATATAGCGAGTGTGAAAATCCCTCTGGGATACCGAGCAGTTTTCTGGCAGATCTGTAAATTATAAGCAACTTACTGTGTATGGGTCTTGCTAAATATTTAATAACAAAGTGCTGAAAACTTACATGCTTCTGCAGTATGTGGGATTTTATATTTATACCCATACCTATACACACTAATATTTTAAGACTTTAAAATTTTGGTTAAGGAAATGATTGCGAAGTGGTATCCTGTTGTTTTAATTTGCAAATCCCTGGTAAATGGTAAGGATAAAAATCTTTGCATTGTTCATTTGCTCCCACTTGTATTAATGCTTCCTTAAATTGTGTCTCATCTACAGCTCATCTTACCCACAGCATTTTAAGTCTCAATGTATTTGGTGTGTATATTTATATGTGTGTAGCTTGCTTGCCTGTGTGCAGGTGTGTGTGCATATGGTGGCCAGAAGTGAAGTTCTGTATCTTCCTAAGGTGCTCTGCATTTTATTTATTTATTTATTTATTTATTTATTTATTTATTTATTTATTTATTTATTTATTTATTTATAAAACAAGTTCTCTCTCTCTGAACCTAGATCTCACCAATTCTGTCAGTCCTAGGAATTCACCTGTTTCTACCCTTCTAACACCAGGATTCCAGGCATGTGCCACCAGGCCCAGAATTTTACGTGGGTGCTGGGGTTCTGAATTCAGGCCTCATGCTGCATGGCAAACATTTACCCACAAAGCCATCTTCCCAGCCCCAAATATTCCTATTTCAAAAACCTGACATGTTATGTGATTAACTTTGTCCAGAGTGGTATCATACTTTGATGGTGAATGCCGATTTTCTGACTTTCTTGTACTCCTTTGATGGATTTGGAGTGTAAGCAGGTATGAATGTACGAATGGGAGAGATTTGACTCATCATCCGTCTCCCCTTCTCTTGCTATCTGCATATCCTCTTTCCTCTTGAGATAGCCAGGGGTGTTTTCTTAGATTCCTAGGTTAGGTCTCACTGCATCTAGGGATCCTTTACCAAGGTGATATTTGATCCTTGCAGATCCATCCTGAAGCTAGAGAGGGCCTTAGGTGAAATCCTGCTGGTGAAAGGTATCATATCCAGGCGTGGTACACTAGGTCATAGAGTTGGTCTCTTTTTAGTATTTTAAGGAGCCTCCCTACCTACTTTTACAGCTGCTGGGATCATTTACATTTCCACCGCAGTGTGTAACGGCTCCTTCCTGTCTACTTCCTCACCAGTATTTGCCAACATGAAGGATTTTTAAAGGTTTGCGTTGGGGCCTAAGACTTCATCTCTATCTCTGGCTGACTCGTAAATGCTGACCTTCTTGTGCCTGGATGACATCCTCTGCCTGGTGGTTCTTGGTATGCTCCCAGGTTTACAGCTGGAGAGCTATGCTGAGCATCTCGTTCTAAAGATGAGGCTATACAGACTAGTGAGCCCTCCTCTCCCTCTGGGTTTCTATTCTCAGTAGGAAGACTGAACTTGCTGTCTCCTGTTGTAGATTCACCCAGGAGTTCTGCAGGATCTGCCTTCCCTACCACCTCCTGGGCACTGCTATGCTTTCCCTGCCCCCCCCCCAGCTATCAGTTAATCCAAATTCATCCTCCTTTCAGCCAGAAGGTTACCAAAATCTCTACTATAGGGGCCAGAGAAATGCTCAGGGGTTAGGAGCACTAGGTGCTCTTGCAGAGGACCCAGTGTAGTTCCCCGTACCCATGTGAAAGCTCACAAGTTCCAGTGGATCTGACACCTTCTTCTGGTTTCTGCAAGCACCAGGCAAACATGAGCAGCTTCATGCAAGCAAGAACTCACATGCATAAAACACAAGTCCTACATCTAAGGCTCAGAGAGCATCACAGGAAAAGGGGAGGGAGGAAAAGTGTAAGAGCCAGGGGAACAAGGTGTGTGTTGAGAGATAGTGGGGACTACTCCACTTCCCCGCTTCTGGTTTCTCTGGGAGAATCCCTGTTGTAGACTCATTGGGCTGAATTCATTCTGCCGGCTGCATGCCTTCCTCGTTTTATTTGTTTTAAAATTCAAAGTCTAAAATTATTTATAGCCTCATAGCTGTCCAATATCCACTTCTAAATCTGTATGTTTAAAACTGCAACTGGAAGCGAAGGAACCTGTTATACTGTCATTTAATTAATAAAGCAGAATTCTCGGTTTTCCTGCCATATGTATTTTTTTGTTCAGCTCCAATAGAGGTGCTATCTCCTGAGCTGCTTTTAAACTTTAATAAGCTTCCTTTCAGTAAAGTGTGGATAATGTTGTAAAAGAGTACCTAAAACATATTTTCAAAAGAAAAACACAATCCTGAACTACAAAAATGACTCAGAGGAAAGGGGTGGCAGAGGAAAGCCATGGCGGTTCCTCTAGACTTAACAGACATAGGGCTTTAGGGTTGGGGTGCGGTGCTTCTTCTAGATGTAACAGACCCAGGGCTTTGTGGGGGGAATAGGAGGAAGGGAAGAGCATCATGGGGGAATAGGAGGAGGAGAAAGCAAAACAATAAAGAGGGGAGAGATGAGACTATGTCCCCACACATTCCAAAACCTCCAATATGAAAGGCTACCACTCTGTCCCACCTCTTAATGGTTCTTCCTCTCTTCAGTGCCTTACTGGTGACCACGTGTTCAGAAACCACATCATAGCACCAAGGCACATGGAAACCACTGAGTCTCCCATGCCCTGCAACGGCCTCTGCATCTCTAGTGCCTCCTCCGTCTCACTTCCCGTGCTACTTCTATTGGCACCGCAGCAGTTTCAGAGAAGCCTGAAGCCTCCCACTGCACCCTTCCTATTGGACAAGTTACCCTCCTCTACAGCTCCCAGCATCTTTATAATAAACACAAGCAGCACACACACACACACACAAGAGAGAGAGAGAGAGAGGACAGAGACAGAGGAGAGAGTAAGAGAGGAGAGAGAGACAGAGAGACAGAGACAGAGGAGAGGTGGAGAGAGGAAAGAGAGACAGAGGGAGAGAGGGGAGAGAGAGAGACAGAGACAGAGAGAAAGCATTTTTGTGTTAGGCATCTACTTCTGGGCATGGGGACTGCTCTGGAGGGTGGTTGATGTGCCCAGACACTCCCCTGAAGAAAACTGATTTTCCCTCTCCCAGCAGGAATCGATTTGTCAAGTAGTGTCTTGGTTAGGGGTGGGACTTTGTGCCCACTTCCCTTTCTCAGTGCTGGGACTTTATCTGGTTTGAACGCATGCAGGCCTTCTATGTGCTGTCACGGTCTCTGTGAGTCACATGTGTATCAGCTCTGTTGTCTCGGGATGATGCTGTTTCCTGAGATCATCAACCATCTCTGGCTCTCACAGTCTTAGGGAGGTGGGGAGAGTCTGGGAGGAATTGGGGGAGAAGAAAGAATGTGATCAAATATATTGTATGAAAAAATCTTAAATAATGTTTTGAAATGAAAGAAAATATTTCTTTATGAGTTTTAGGTAGGATGAAGACTCCCCCTCCAGTCAAGCATGACTAATCATTTATTTTATCTCTCTCAAAAATAAAGGAATAAAGTTGGCATACGCCAACAATGGGCCAGAGAGCTTAAGGAGAGCATATGAGAAGGCGAAGACTGGAGGGGAGAGAATCCTTGAACACTTGTCCCCGCCCAGTGAGTTCTGAGAAAAGTGTCTGAGTCATGCTTTAGCCTCAGGAGAAAGGTCTCAGACACCGGAAACTCTGGGCTACTCTTGCACACGGCAGAAGTACCAAGAATAGGCAAATGCCAGAACTTCTGTCTGAGACTGTTTCTCAGGCTGACCCCTGCTGGTGTTTGTGGATGGATGCTCCTTTGTTTTGGGTGTTGTCTATTCTGTATGGAGTTGAGGCCTCTGCTCATGAGACACCAAAATTGTCTCCAGACACCAAAATTGTCTCCAGACATCACCAATACCCTGGCAAGGGTAAAATGTCCTCCAGCTGAGAAGCAGTCAACTAGGGAACCCTCATCATCCCCTTGAGCCTTGTATCCTATTCTCTCAGTTCCCCACGTCAGTAATGAGCCAGATGTTTATTCTGTGGAAATGACGGACACAGCGGTCCAGGCTGACACCAGGAGGTAGAAGCAGGCAAGGATATGATGACTTTGGCCTGACAGCTTCGGGTCAGATGTAGTCTTAGTTCAGATACCTGCCCCCTGACCTGACTCAGCAGCCTGTATCAGCCTCCGGGTTACCACCCAGAAAGGGACCAAGGGCACTTCCCTAAAGAAACTTCCCAACAGCAAATGATATTCAAGAGTACTCCATGGTCACAGTCAGATGTTCTCCAATCTCTGCAGGAGGCCCCGTAGTGACCAGGGCCCAACTGAACACACAGTACAGAAGTACAGACATGTGCACACACAGATACACATATCGCACAGAGGAACACACACAGGCAGAACTTCAAACCAGTGTTTGAATGCTTCCCTCCCTAACACAGATTGACAGCCAATGAGTATTTGTCAGAGTTCATGATCACTCACAACAAACAACCCGCAAATCCCAGCAGCATATGGCAGTATTTATTTCCTGCCCACTAGGCTGCGAGTTGGCTATGACTTTGTATTGGTTGGGCTTTGGCTCAGTTGTGATCAACTCCAACTGAAGGACCAATGTGGCTGAGCTGAAAGAGCCCCTCAGTACCTAATGCAATTAATTTTTTAAAACCCAGGCACGCATTGACCTGAATTTTCAAAAATCTAGAAGGAAGAGAAAGTCCTAAAAGGTTTGAGAGTGGGTGGGGTGTGCCTGTGCACATGCAAAATGATAGGGATTGAAAGACACAGGAGTACTTACCAGCAACATTAGACTAGAGAAGGTAATTGACTCGTGCCTTCTAAGTGAGGAGGGGAAGGGGGCTCCTGCTGAATTTACACCTCAGTTACCATCCTCAGACTAGAATAACTGTTTTCAGATGTGGGAAGCCTCAGAAGTACCCTCTCCACAGCCTTTCTCAGAAAAGCACCCTCAAGGAAGCAGGTGGGGAGTAGGTGATAGCTCAGCAGGTATAGGCCCCCAACATCAATTCTGACAACCTGAGTTTGATTCCTGTGATCCACATGGCAGAAGAAAGGAACTGACCCTTAGGAACCATTCTCTGAATGCCGCATCTGCATACTGCACTCACCTTCCCGCACACATACACGTCCCCCTCTATATACTAAATAAACCCATTAATAATTTGTGAAATAATGGAGTAGACCAAAACCAGAAGGAAACCAGTGCTGGCAAAGATCACTTGACTGACAGCTGGTACCCACAGGGCAGACAGTTCATTGGAGCAGGAAGACGAAAGGGCCTGTACAGGGTAAGGGGAGAGAAACACAGCCTGTGGCTTCCAGGTTTTCCCTTGTGCATTCTTCAAGGCAATTTACTCATTTTCTGAGTGCATTTCTCCCTCATTCTTTCTCATAGGTTAGAACATCTTTGAGGTCAAGGGGATGCTGACCTATAGTCTTTACCTCTCTCTTTATAGACAACCCTATTGGTACTTTGGTCACTGTATAAATGACCTCCAAACTTCATTTTAGAACAGATAAATCATCTTCTTGCAGATCAGTGCTCTTGATAGTAAAGTGTGCCCAAGGAGAGCAAGGCAGTTATATGCAAGGAGGCATAGGTAGATGCTGGGAGGGTAGATAGGAGGGTTGAAACTCTCAGAGAGCCAAGTCATGAGTGGGAAGATAAGGAGAGGCTCTTTGCTGAAGTCCACATCTAGAGCCATCTATTAAAGTCCTTCAGGGAATTGTGCCACCCACAGTGGTCTGGGCCCTCAAACATCAATTAACAATCTAGACAACTCTCCCCAGACATGGTCGCAGGACAATCTGATCTTGGCAATCCCACAATTGAAGCTTCTCCTCTTAGATGACTGTAGGCTATGTCAAGTTGGCAATGAACTGTAAACAGGACGTCCTTGTTGTGGAATAATCTTTTTGTACACTGTGAAAATGTGTCACTCAGATTGGTTAAATAAAAAGCTGAATGGCCAATAGCTAGGCAGGAATTTCAAGGGCAGAGAGAACACAGAGATGAAGAAGGGGGTCGCCAGCCTGACACAGAGGAAGCAGGACATATAGGAGGAGAGGTAACAGCCATGAGCCACATGGCAGGATGTAGATTAATAGAAACAGGTTCATTTAAGTTATAAGAACTAGTTAGAAACAAGCCTTAGCTATGGGTCAAGCTTTCATAATCAATAATAAGTCTCCGTGTGGTTATTTGGAAGCTGGCTGGCAGGACAGAGAAAGACTCACTACACACCCTCCTTCCAGCAACCTTCAGAGAGGAAAGTGGCTGGTAAGGTTTTAGGGGTTTTCTATACATTATCTCATTTAATTTTGACAGCTCCCTAAATGATAGGTAGTTAGTCATTTACAAGTGAGGAAAGTAAAGTATATTACCGGAAACATAGTATTGCTTTGTCACTGTGCAAAGGCCTGCAGATAGATGCTAAATCAGGCTTCCGTTGATATGACCTTTGAAACCTGAGGCACAGGCTTCTTCCACAGGTCCTTCTAGGTTTCCCATATCAAATGGGGATGAAAATGGTATGAAGCTTGGCACCATCATGTGATTTTATCTCATGAGAATATTATGAAGGACTTATGGGAAGACATGCATGAGGAATTGACACAGCAACCATATTATTATAACTCACTGCTGTAAGAGACAGCAATCTGCATGGTTAGCGTTGATTGTCCCCTTGATTGACTGGTGGCTTGGATGTGTCTGAGAGACCTCTTCTAGAAGGGACTGGGCAAAGGCAGAAGTCTTGCAATGACTGTGGGCCACATTACCATGAAGAGAAAGTCACCTACTATAGGCACAGTCTCCCTTTCTCTCTTCCCTTCCCTCCCTCCTTCCCTTTCTTCCCCTATCCTTCTCTCTTTTCTTTCCTCTCCTCCCTCCTCTCCTTCCTAGTTACTATGGTGTGAGTGTTCTCCTCTTCCATGTCCTCCTTACAATGTGACCCAAACAAGCTCTTTCTCCAGGAATTGTTTCTCTCTGGCATTTGGTCATAGCAATGAGGATGCTAACACATTCAAAACATCAAGAGTAAATGAAACTCAACTTCCTCCTTTTATTTGGGTCTCTGGGCATTTGGAACACCAACCTGCTTGCTCAAGGTCACAAAGCCATTCTTCAGTGAAATTGGGCTTTATAACTAGTTCACCCTTCCTCAAAGCTCTCGGTCTTTCCTGTACAGTCTGCTAGCTCTCATAAGCTGAGGCAGTGAGTGGCAGACAGGTAATATAGAGCAGAAGCGTCAACACCGGATGCAGGAAGCGGGAGAAGGACAGGTGGCAGGAGGAGTAGTTAATGCGATGCTGCATCAGATGGGGGAAGCCTTATCCATTAGCAGAGCAGTCAGAGGGCAGCTCAGGTGGAGCCAGGAGAAGGCGGTTGCTGAGGCAGATAATACTGAACAAGCTCCAGTAAGTAGGACATTATGATTGGCAGAAACGAATTTGAGTAGGGATGGTCTCAGGAGGGACACTTTACTCTGTCTTTAATGTAGTGTGCTTTAACCCTTGGACTGATCTCAGCTGGACGTTTAGAATATTCCAGTTTGGGAAGTATCATTTTTTTTTCTTCTGCCACACACAATCTCCTTCCTCACACTGCCTTTGGTTTTTGTGTGCATGTGTGTGGATGTGCATGTAGTTGCATGTGTGCTGATATCTACACAGGATAGAGGACACTCTCAAATGTTTTTACTCAGGTGCCATCTACCATAAAGGTCTTTGTTTGTTTGTTTGTTTTTGAGATAGGGTCACCTGTTGGTCTAGGGATCAAGGATTAGGCTAGGCTGGCTAAGCAGGCCAGTGTCAGGGATCTGCCTATCCTCATCTCTTCGCCTCTGAGATTGCAAGTGCAAATGTGTGCCTTTTTGTGTGGATCTTGGGGATCATACTCACGTTCTCATGTTTTTGTGCCAAGAATTTTACCCACAGAGCTACCTCCTTAGCCTTCTGTTGGCAATGACTATCCATCTTCTAGACTCTAAGATCTATGAAGGTCTGCATCGTTCGGGCATGCTTACCCCAGTGATTGACATACTAGAGGAAGGAAAACAGCAAAGAGGAGGAACTTCATTATGTTTTTAATAATTATACTATCACTATATCTCCAAAGACCAGAAGAACAAGCTAAAACAATGAAAGAATACATTAAAGAGTCAAAAATAATTAGTCAATATGTTGCTCTAAGAGTCAGAATGTGCAAGCCGGAAGGGTGCTCATCCCAGCACACACCCACTTCATTTGCTTGTTAAGTTCTTACAGTCATGATCACTAAACACCTACAGCAGAATCAGATAGAATCCCTGCTTCCCTGCAAAAGCTACCCCCAGTCAAAACTAGAGAAAGAAACAAATTATCATGATAGAGGAGACAGAGTCTGTAGCAGACACAAAGCAGCAAGGGGGAAAACCAACAATCCCTTCCATAGCTATGGGTGAACATTTTATGTTCTCACAGGAAATGCTAATCTTGAAACAGGAGAATCTAGACCATATCAGATATCCTACAGATCAGATATTTATATTATGATTCGTAGCAGTAGCAAAATTACAGTTATGAAATAGAAACAGAATAATTTTATGGTTGGGGTCACCACAACATCAGGATTAAAGGATCATAGCTTTAGGAAGGTTGAAAACCACTGATCTAGACCTTCCTCATGAAGAATGGCAGCATGAAGTCAGGATGTTGCTTCTTCCACTGGGCTTGGGGAAGGGTGGGAACTCAATTTCCAAGCAGGCAGCCATGAGCAGTTCATATTAGGCCATTTCTGATCCATCTTGATGTTTTTCAGATTTGGGTTTAAGGATCTAGCTCAGAGCCAATCATGAAAGCACACATTTGTGACCCTAACACCTAGGAAACAGAGGGAGGAGAGTCAGGAGTTCAAGGATAGCCTGGGCTACTTGGGGTGTTGAAGGTTAGATTGGGCTACATGAGGGTCTGTCTGAAAACCAAATCTATCTGTAGCAATAAAGAATTATCACTTTTCATTTTCTCCCCAAATAGCCATAAAACAAATAATTTTCAAACAACTTATCAAACACTTTCACCATCCTTTTCTATGGTGTTTTTAGAACTGAAAAAAAAATCACCACAAAACTAATGTGTTAAAGGAAGCATTTCATAGTGATTTTCTCCTCATCCACTGATACAAGAGGAACCTGGGAGCCAGGGGCTGAAATGACGCATGCAGTGCCAACCCAGCCTGCCATTGGATATTCCAGTCAGACAGGGATCAGGGTGAGAGAGGAGAGCAAATCAAGAGCCCCCAGTGGAAAACCTGCTTCTGGAAAGCAGGGGATGGAAAGAAAACAGTGTCTGAGGTATAGCATTTCCTTGTGAATGGCACTAGAAGGTGTTTTCTGGCCTGTCCTAACATCTTCTGGCATCAAAGAAAATGCCTCACATGACGCCATAAGTACGAGCACTTAGTGCGGGGAAGACATTCCAGGCCTTCTGCCACGAGTAATAGCTAACAGAGGTCACTTTGTGCTTTGGCCCCAGAAAGAAATAGAAGACAGGCAAAGTGATTTGCCCCAAGCTTCCAAATGGCAAGAGTGGATCCAGAGAGGACTTGACCTCTGTAGATATGGCTTTATTTCATGGGATTTTCTTTTCTTTTCTTTTCTTTTTAAGTGTGTGTATCCCTGACTTCAGACTCTACTACAGAGCAACAGTGCTGAAAACAGCCTGGTATTGACATCAAAACAGACAGAGGACCAATGGAACTGAATTGAAGACGTGGATATTAGTCCACACACCTGCCAAAACCTGATTTTTGACAAAGAAGCAAAAAATATAAAATGGAGAAAAGAAAGCATATTTAACAAATTGTGCTGGAATAACAGGATATCAACATGTAGAAGAATGAAAATAGACCCATATCTATCACCATGCACAAAACTCAAGTCCAAATGGATCAAAGACCTCAACATAAAGCCAGCCACTCTGAACCTCATAGAACAGAAAGTGGGAAGTACACTTTAACTCTGGCACAGGAGAGAACTTCCTAAATATAACCCCAGTAGCACAGACACTGACAGAAACAATTAATAAATGGGACTTCCTAAAACTGAAAAGGTTCTCTAAAGCAAAGGGTGGTCAAGAAGACAAAATGGCAGCCTACAGAATGGGAAAAGATCTTCACCAACCCCACATCAGACAGAGGTCTGATCTCCAAAATATACAAAGAACTCAAGAAATTGGTCATCAAAAGAACAAATAATCCAATAAAAAATGGAGTATAGCCAGGTGGTGGTGGCACACACCATTAATCCCAGCACTTGGGAGGCAGAGGCAGGTGGATCTCTGGGACTTCAAGGCCAGCCTGGCCTATAAGAGCTAGTTCTGGGACAGACACCAAAGCTACAGAGAAACCCTGTCTCAAAAAAAATGGAGTACAGACCTATACATAGAACTCTCAACAGAGGAATCTAAAATGGCTGAAAGACACTTAAGGAAATGCTCAACATCCTTAGCCATCAGAGAAATGCAAATCTTGAAATTTGCAGGCAAATGGATGGATCTAGAAAGCATCATATTGAATGAGGTAACCCAGACCCAGAAATACAAATATCATATGTACTCACTCATAAGTGGCTTTTAGACATAAAGCAAAGAAAACCAGCCTACAAATCACAATCTCAGAGAACCTAGATAACAAAGAGGACCCTAAGAGATACATACATAGATCTAATCTACATGGGAATTAGAAAAAGACAAGATCTCCTGAGTAAATTGGGAGCATGGGAATCATGGGAGAGGGCAGAAGGGGGGAGGAGAGGAAGGGAAGGGAGCAAAGAAAAATGTAGAGCTCAATAAAATCAATAAAAAAAAACAAGAAAAAAAGAAAGAAAAGCTGGCAAAAAACAAGTCAAGATAAGGCTTGGCATTTATAACTAAGAAAAAAAGTGTGTGTGTGTGTGTGTGTGTGTGTGTAGTGTGCATGATGTATTGTGTATGATAGGGGTATACATGATGTGTATGTGTGTGTATGCATATACATGCATGCATGATGCAGTGTGTGAGGTCTGTACATACCATGGTGCACATGTGAAAATTAGTGGTCAACTTGCAGAAGTCCATTCTCTCCTCCCACCTTTACTTGAATTCCAGAATGGAACTCAGGTCACCACATTTGCACATCAAATACCTTCACCTGCTGATACACCAGTGCCATCTCACCTGTGCCCTCTTAGCCTTCTCTACTTTCTATTGTGTTATAATATGTTCATCTGCAGATATGTTCATCTGCAGAACATCACCAGACACATACCAACACCCCAAAATATGATTGAGTTCTGTCAATCCAACGACAAATGCAAAAGTCTCTCCTAATGACAGCAGCTAAAAACTTTCTGAAGCACTGAACAATCTACAAAGAATATTCTATGCTCATCCCTGTACCATGTATCCTGTCGAAGCCTCTAAGGAGTTCTGAGTATTCCCATTAGAAGTCAGAGCTCAGAGAAGTCAAAGGAGGTGAAGCCATCTGCAGCTGGGATCTTAACTTCATCTGCTTGGCCCGCCAGCCTTGAGCACTTAGCACCAGGGCTGCTTTAACAATGTGTGTGTGTGTGTGTGTGTGTGTGTGTGTGTGTGTGTGTGTGTGTGTGCATGTGCACATGTATGTGTGTTAACTTTATTTTATTTTTAGTTATGTGTATAGCGTGTGTCAGGACCAGGAGATGCACTTGTGAGGGCAAATGCATGTGGAATCCTGAAGTGGGTGTTGGATCTCCTGGATCTGAAGTCACAGGCACTTGTGAGCTGTTGGATGTGTGCTGGAACTGAACTCAGATCTTCTGCAAGGGTCAGCTTTTAACTGCTGAGCACCTCTTTCAACAACCACCACAGACTTGCTGTCTTGGTATTAATACTTCTCTGGCTTCAGAGGCCAAATCTGGCAGGATCTTGTCTGAGCACTCTCAGCATTTGCTAAAATTCTGCAGCTGAGATGGACTTAGGAAAAGTCTAAGAAAATCAACATGGAGCAAACACTAATTTATCAAGCAATGTTCAGCCAAACTAGAGTCTCCTTTCGATAACATGTGATGATGGTAATGATCTGACTAGAAAAACAACCAGGATTAATTTTGAAATCTCAGAATGTCAACAAAGACTCATTCAACTACAGTCATGATTATTTAAGGTTATCATATAAAAGAACAGAGACTGTTGCTAAGTCTGCACGGTCCTTTGAAGTTACAGAGTGCTTTCATGTTCATTATCTCTTCTGCCTCTCAGGAGAAGACAGCTATACTCCATTAGTACCTATCTCAGCTGACAGAAGTGGGTACCGACGTGAGGAGAAGGCACAGCTGACTCACGGTGACGGGTGAAAGGTAGGACTGCAGCTAATCCAGATCACCTCGATCCTGATTTCAAGCTTTTCCTAGAGGGTGAGTTGGTAAAGTGTTTACCACACAAGTACGAGGACCCGAGGTCAATACCGCAAGAGCCACATTAAAAACAAAAATTCAAGGAAATAGTAGTGATCACTTGTAAAACCAGGGCTGGGAAGGCAGATATCCTGGTGGCTTACAAATCTTTTTCTGGTACCTCATCCATAACCACCCAATTGTACATATATTATTTTCAATATAGACTCTGACAAAGCATCCAGACTTGGGGTATATGTCTCCTGACTGGCCCTGGCTGACTTCAGGGAAGCAAGTTCATGGAACTTCTGGCAAACTGCCTTGAGGTAACATGGTGTTATCCCACAGAGGTATTTCTGACCTTCTTATGGGTACATTTGGAGGCAAACATCCCTCAAGGCTTCTGAGATGACCTGTAGCAGAGAAGGGTCGGAGAGAGAGGGAGGCCTCAGGCGCTGACTGGAGGAGATCTGAGGAGCAGACATAGCCTGGGACTGACTCAGATGCCGAGCCTAGTGAAAACAAGTTTAGCACTCGAACAAAGGATGGAACCATCTAGAAGAACAGCAACCTTGACGAAACTTAATACAGCCCAGGGGTGGCAGCCAAGGTGGCTTCCACATACGCTACCAAGGAGTCATCCCATATCCTTGACTGGCCTCTGCCTCACAATTTTAAAACACAGCCATGGTCTGTAGACATGGATCCATGGTATCTGAGTGCTCTTTCTCTCGAGGTTACCCTGTCCCTTTCCTACAAAGCATTCCTGTTTCCCCTACAGCCAGATTGGTAATGCCTGTGTTGGTTTCTCCTAGCCTCCCCAGCCAGCAGACCTTCACGGGCTTTAACAGGCCACACTGTGTTGTAGCTTGTATGAGACCCCCTCAGTGCCTACTGCTCGCTGAGATCAGTGCCTTTTCCACCACTTGAATGAAGAAAACCATTCATAGCTCAAAGCAGTTCCCACGAGGTTCCACTGGGTGCCTCAATGTGGAACCAGTAAAGAGTGACAGTCAAGGGAATGGGAGCATGGGCCAGCAGGTATAGCATTTGCCTAGTGCTCGGGAAGCCCTGGCTTCTATCTCCCACACTGCATAAACTGGGGACGATGTGTTTAGCTGTCCTCCCAGCGTCGGGGAGTTAGAGGTGGGAGAGTAGAAGTCAATGGCCACCGTGAGCTCAAGATCAGCTGGGCAAACGTAAGACCCTGTCCAAAAGTAGTTCATTTCCAGCTCAGGGATGCACCTGGAGAAGAGCATTGGTTTTCATTTCGAAGTTTTCCAGAACTCCAGGAAAGTATTTTTATTCTAGCTGTAAGGTAGCTTTTTTGGCCGCCAGCTCACAAATAACAACATGGAAACGTACTGTTGTGAGAGCTCTTCCTGAAGCTTAGGCTCGTCTCTACTAGCACTTCTAACTTAAACTAACCTAGCTATATTAACCTATATTCTGCCGCGCGGCATAACCTCTCTTCCATCTTGCACCTCCTGTTCCCTCTCTGTTTGCCTGGCAGCCCCACCCTTCTTCTTCCCAGTGTCTTCTCTGTCGCTGCAAGTCCCACCTAACCTCTTCCTGCCTACCTAGTGGCCATTCAGCTCCTCATTAAGCCAATCAGAAGATGCCTTGGCAAAGACACATTGCCACAGTGTAAATAAACATCCTGCAACACTGTAAATAATTGACTTCAAGTTTATCTTCCTTGGTTCCTGCTTCTACAGAAGAAGATGGCGAATACAGGAATCTGTCTGTCTGTCCGAGAGCCTAGATGGTGTAATTAATTCCAACCTGAAATCCCAGGGGGGTTGGAAACCAACACCCCCTCCTCCAGCATAGCTTATACCTGGAGTGTTTGTTTGCTCTCTGTCTCTTAGACTTTGACAGCTGTTCCAGAGCAGTTCACATTGTCGGCTGTGTGTTGTGAAGGCTGCTAAGGCACGGGTAAACACAGAGTGCCAGGCAGAAAGCAGACTTCAGAGTTTTGTTTAATGAGCACATAAGTGAACGAATCCCAGGAAAAGTGAGCCTTCTGTCACTCACACCTAACACAAGCGACTGGTGGGCCTGCAGGGAGGCTGAGCATCAAAGCCAGCCTGGGCCTTGGCTAAGCAGTCTCAAGCAAAAATCACAACAAATTAAAAAGAAAAGTTCCAGAAATTGTGACACTCTGGTTCAATTATGATGTTGAACACTTAAAAGTCCCCCGTGATCTGCAGAGAGTTAAATCATTGCCACTCACATGACTACTTCTGCCAGGACCATCATTTGAACTAAGGTCTAGCTCAAAGAAAGGGCATACACATACTGTAGGGGAAATGTGATCCTGCCTGAAGAAGCAGTGGAGGCAAAACCGTGCATATCTGTCAGCATTGAGGCTGCCCAGAAACCAGGGCTAAGCAGGACATACGAGGGTGGAAGTGGAGGTTAGCAGAAATCCTTAGAGCTCAGAACCACATTTCTCCTGGATCTTCATTAACCCCAGTGTTTCCCCTGCAAGTGAATTTTATGAATAAGTTCTAGATAATACAATATTTATCAGCTCAGCTGAAGGCAGGAGTACAGAGAAGTTTAAATCTTCAGTCAGTTGGGTTCCAATTAATGAAATATTTCAAAAAAAATAAGGGGGAGGAAAAAGAAGAAATGTCTTAGGGCTGGGGCGACGGCTTGGTGGATAAGAACACTTGCTGTGCCAGCATGAGGACCTGACTCTAAATCCCACTATCCACATTTAAAAAAAGAAAGAAGGAAAGAAAAGCTAGGCGTAGCCACATATGGCTATAACCATAACAGCAGCATGGCAGGGCTGAGCTGAGTGGGTTCCAAGGGTCCACTGGCAGAGTCTAGGGGAAATCACAAGTTCCAATTCAGTGAGAGACCCTGCCTCAAGGGAATAGCGTGGAGACTGATACACAAGGAAACCCAACATCCTTCTCTGGCCCTCTGGACTACACACACACACACACACACACACACAGAGAGAGAGAGAGAGAGAGAGAGAGAGAGAGAGAGAGAGAGAGAGAGAACAAAGTGCTGTTATTCAATACGCATAGTTCAACTTTGAAATGCATTTCTATCTGCATAACCTTTTCAGCTACCACAGAGGGTCCCCCCCCTTCTCAGATTGTCATACTTTTGAGCTCTTATGCATGTTACTCAAAGCTTGGGACTTAACATTGGTGAGACACTATTGGCTAAGCCCGACTTTGTCCGATTCCAGCACTCTTCCCTGTAGTAGCGCTTTTTCTATTTTAAGATCCAATGCAGGCCTGCACAGAGCTGGAGCTGCCCTGCCTTCACAGCCCCCTCCAGGGTTCTCGCAGTCCACCGAACTCTCCTTGCCTCCCAAGGACCGTGCTGCTTTTCCAGAGGCTTGGCCATTTACTTCATCCCTCTTTGGACTTGTTGGGTGTTTCATCATTAGTCTGAGGTTACATGTTCTCCACAAGATGCACTCCGACTTGCTCTCTGGGCAAGTGCACCAACATGGGTTGTACCAGGGGTGAATGTGGTGTCAATTCATCTTGATCCACTTGTGGAGATAGTGTGTGCCAGATTGTGCCACAGCATAGCTCCTATTCTTCCTTTTGTTATAAATAAATATCATGAGAGATCCTTTTGAGCTAGCATCCTGCCTTTCCTTAAAGCTGTGCCCACTGCCTTTAGCACGCCTCTGTGAACCTTGCTTCCATACGTTTCTGTATTTCTTTCTCATTTATTGCTTACACACACATGCCTATGAACATGCCAGGGCACAGGTGTGGAGGTCAGAGGACAACCTGTGGTCATCAGGTCACTCCAATTATGTGAATTCCAGGAATTGAACTCAGGTCATCAGGCTTGGCCACAAATGCCTTTCCCCACTGAGCCAGCTAACCAGCCCACGACATTTCTCGCTGTGGTCCTCTCTTGCCGCCTTGTGTGGAAAGGTCTGTCCCCCAACCCCCCGTGGACTCATTTTCTCCAACTTTTTGTCAATGTGGACTTGAGTTTATTTCACTCCACGAACTATGACCCAATGAATATTTTCTATTACGCTGTTCCCTTCACCTGGGTTGAGCCGAGGAGAATCGTTGTGCCCCTGTGAGTTGCCCCCACCCTCGTTTTGCTGTGGTTTGATCATCTGCGCTGTGGCTCTGCGAATGTTCTGAGTCCACCTGGAACTTTTCTTGCTGCAGTCCTGTAGCCAATCAGCCCTCCGGGAACTTCACTCCCCTTCCCTAGCAAGTGGTTCCCTAGCAAGTGGTTCTGAGAACCCAAGCTCTGAGGACAAGTGTTCGCTGCTCCTGGGGCACTGTCTCTCCTCGGGCCTTTCACTGGACAAAGCTGTGGAATACACACATTTCAGTTAGCCCAAGCACACACATAGCCATCCCTGTTTCCTCACCTGTTATTTTGTGTGTGCGTTTCCCAGCCATAACTTTGAACTCCTATTTCTAATGCCAGTTCCATTGTGTAAGGTTCCTGTAGGTCTTGCCCCTTTTCGTGACTAATGTTTGCTTTGGGAACAATGTTTCATCACTGCCTATACATAAACAATGTAGCATAATTCAGTTTGCTATATTTACTGAGCCATGGGGGTAATTTTCAAAAGTATTCCCTTAAGTTCTCATTGACCAGTTTTGTGTTACCCATACTGAATAGAAAGAGCCACTATCCCACACACGCAACAACTTTAAAGGCATGCAAAACTAAAATATTAGAGGTTGGAGAGACAGCTCAGCAGTTAAGAGTGCTTGCTCCTCTTCCAGAGAACCCAACTTCAGTCTCAGCATCCACGTGAGCAAACATTCATAGACATAAAGTAAAAATAAACACATCTTTTTTTTAAAAAAAGAAAGACACCCAGCCACTTATACATCTTCATTTTTTAAAAGCCCATATCCTTAAAAGTCTCACAATGGGGATGACATTTATCAGGGACACTGCTGTTGTGCAAGCACCCTGATGGAAGCTTAGAACAGAAAGCCAAGTTTAAACACTTGTATCAATGAAAACTGTTTATAACTCAGAACACTGCTCTCTGTGTGAGCTTTCCAACACATTTATCACTTCACTCCTGAGCTGGTGGGAAGAGACGACCATCTCCTGCCAGCAGAATTCTGGGAAAACGAGGAAGAACATGTCGGAAATGCTATGAATCTTCTCAGGCAGTTATAATAGTGAAAATGATCTTGATTCTTTTCTATACCCCCATTCATAAATCTCCATCAGCACTTAAAGATAAGGCTGTGGATCCTTTGTTGTCTTCCCACAGGAAGTGCCATTGTGGCAGCTTCCCTTTGAGCTCATAAGTGGTACCAGAATTGGGAATTGGGATGCTTTTCCATCAAGGTATGTGCTGATAAGATGCTAATGAGAGAAATGGGGAAAGAGGCAGGTAGAGTGAGAAAGGAGATGTCTTCTCGCCTTCACTGAAGGAAAGTGGACAAATCTCGTAAGGTTTTTGTGATCTACTTTTTCCTCTGTCAAATAAAAAGAATGATATTAGTAGGGGCTGGCTGTTCTTGAAGAGGACCAGAATTCAGTTCCCAGCACCCATATGGTAGTTCACAACCATCCTATTACATCTCCAGAGGATCCAGCGCCCCTCTTCCCGCATCTCTGATCACTCACACAGCTATACACATAAAATAACAATAAAATAATAAAAAGTAAAATAACAACAGTAGCTTCTCCTAACTCATGGGAGAAACATGAACAGAAAACTCAAAATAATGGATCTAAAATACACTTTTAAAAGGTAAAAACACCATGGTAATATAAGATATTCCCAGTCACATCACTGTGATTTTGTTATAGAAAATATGCAGAAGAGAAGTCTCCAAGTATTTAGCAATAAATGTACAGCTTGGAAAAGATATTATGTGGGCGACATCAGGCTGGGAAGAGAGCTCACACTTACATTGGCAGCGCTGAAATTTGACACAAGTTCAGTACTCTACATTGCCAAGCTGATAGCGCGTGCTCACTAAATATTTATTGACTGAGCATTTGCTTTTAGTGCACTGCGGAGTATTTGTTTCTGTCTCTCTTCCACGATGGTAGTAGCTTAAGACAGGAAGTGTGTTTGGCGTCGTTGCCATTTTCTGTATCGACTTTAGTGCTTGCCACAGGCTTGCCATTCAAGTTATTTCTTAAAATAATGAAAAAGAAAAGGAATGGATGAAACACTGTGAAAATGATGTTTCCATTATTATAGTGAAATAACTGGATGGATGCACCAGTTAGTTAAAAGGTAAATAATGAGAGCCAAGTTGAAAGACATTGCTAACCTGACTTCTAAATTGGTTCTAACACTGCAATAATTCAGATAAGGGTGTGGCCTTAGTTAAGGAAGGAAGTGAAGGGAGCAGAGCCTAGGAACTAGAATGAAACTGGTGTATAGTTAGGTGAGTAATGTTTAGTATAGGACTGAAAGAGGAAGGACAATATTTTCAGAACTGGGGCCAGGGGTGGTGGCACAGTCTTGTAGTTATTGCTACCTGGGAGGCTGAGGCAGGAAGAACACAAGACAAGCTTAAGGCCTGCCTTTGCTGTAGGATGAGTCCAAAAAGCCTGAGTAACTTAGTGAGACTTGGCCTTAAAGTTGAAAGACAAAAGGAATAGACTCACTTGGCATGCAAAGAAAACAACACCCTCAGTTCCTACCTCACAGTACACAGACTTAAGTTAAACTGAGATGTAATATAGGGCACTAAACTATGAAACTTCTAGAAGTAAGAACAGAAGAATATCTGTTAGAAGTAGGCAAAGATTTCATTCAAAGGTCAAAGGAAGTGTTAAATTGAGAGAAAGACAGAGAGAGAGAGAGAGAGAGAGAGAGAGAGAGAGAGAGGAATGAATTGGCCTTGATTCCAGTTTTCTTTCTATTGCTGTAATAAAGCACTATGGTCATAAGAAACAGGGGAAGAAAGGGTTTATTTTACTGATGTATCCAGGCCACACAGTTCATCACTGAAGAAAGTCAAGTCAGGAACCTAACATAGAAACCATGGAGGAATGCTGCCTGCTGGCTCACTCCCAGGCTCACGCTTAGCTAGCTTTCTTACATAGCCCAGGGCCACTTACCCAGAGAATGGTACCCTCCATTGTGGGCTAGGCCCTCTTACATCAATTACTAATCAAGACAGCCCCTCACACACATGTCCAAAGACCAGCCTGACAAATACAATTATTCAATAGAAACTCCCTTTTCAGTTGATTCTAGGCAAATTGACAGTTAAAATGCTAACTCTGTCTGCCTCCATATTATTAAACTCCCTGCTCATCCAAAGACGTAGTTAAGAAAAGAACCAACAAACCACAGGCTTGGAGGAAATTTTGACAACACAAATTGATGCTTCCACAGCTACTATCCTAGTCCTGTCTCGCTCGGTTCTTCCCTGCACAGACAAGCTTCTTGCTGCGCAGACTGCTTTCACACTTCTTCCTTGGAGCCCACTCTTGCCTCACCTCTATTCTCCAGCACCTGTATGACAGCTCTTACAGCTGTAGCTAACTCCAGTCCCAGGGTATCCAACACCCTTGTGTGGCTTCCACTGGCACCAGGCATGTACATGGTGCACGGACATACATGTAGGCTAAACACTCATACCCATAAAAGAAACACATTTATAATAAGAATAATTATTTTTAAAACCTTTGCAATGGCTTCCTAGCACATCCAGCACAAAATTCAAGCCCTGAAACTTAATACCCATCTCCCCTTTCTAGCACTGCTTCCAACATAAGTTACGTACTGGCCTTTCTGGCAGCTGCCCAGCAGGTTGATCTTCTGTCTAGTCAGCTGATCATTCCTTTATGAAATTGTTCCTGAATGTTCATCATATCCAGAGAGCAGGATATTTGTACACTGTATGAAGATGTATCATTGTGATTGTTTTACTAAAAGGCTGAATGTCCAAAATCTAGGCAGCAGAGATTAGGCAGGACTTCCTGATAGAGAGAGGGACTCAGGGAGATAAATGTAGGAGTTCTGACGTACAGAATGAAGGAGAAGTTAAAAAGTCACATGACAGAACGTAAGTTAATTTAATTTATTAGAGCTAGTTGGGAACAAACTTAAGCTAAGGGCCAAGCTCTCATAATTAATAATAAGTCTCTGTGTCATTTGGGGGGAGTGGTTCCCAAAGAAAGTCTAATTATAAATTGATAAAAATTGGAATATAGATCCAAGGAAATTGATTATCATGTAGTGTTTACTGCTTATGGAGAAAAGCAAACTTGAGCAAACTTGATAATTTTAAGAACCACAGAGATTAGAAGAGAAAGGTCTAGAAAATGTCAAATAAAAGTTACAGAAGAAAACAGCAGGAAAAAAGACCGAGTTGTATTTGGATGGTGATAAGAATCTCAGAACTTCAGTCATGAGAACAACCAATCTGAGAAAATAAGAAAATGAACCCCAGAAGCAGCTTTTAGAAAGATTATATCGAGCGGTTCTGTCAGCATGCCTCTTTGCTGTTGAATCTGTGACATCAAAGCACGCACTGAGCAGCTACAATAAACTTATAGGTGGATTAAACCTGGAATAATCTGAATAAGAAGTGTGAACAAGGGATTGTCTAGATTAAGTTGGCCTGTGGGCAAGGCTGTGAGGGGTTATCTTGATTGTGTTATTTAGAAGAGAAAGACAATTCCTGCTGTGGGTGGCACCACTCCCTAAGCAGGGACCCTGAAACTCTATAAGAGTAGAGAAGGTGAGCTGGGCAATATCATGCATGCAGGACTTCATTGCCCTTTGCTCTCAACGGTGGGTATATTGTGACAAGCTGCTTCTTGCTTCCTGCCTCATCATGCCCAAAATCTTGAACACAATTCTGAAGTTGTTAGCCAAATTTCTCCCTTGTCAAAGAATACCTTCAATCCAACTACAAATGGGCTCATAAAATGGCTAAGACACCATAAGTGCCAAGGTATAGTGAAATAATATCTTTTCAATCCAGAGGGGGAAAAATAACTGGATACTCCTAGGAAAATCTCCATGAGAAAGATAAAGGAAAAATATTTTGGAGTAAATTTGGAGTTTACCAACAACAAATCTTTGCACAAGCAATATCTAAAGCACATGCTTCAGGGAAAGAGAAAATAGTCCCCAAAGAAAGACAAATAGCCAAAAAGAACTGAGTGAACAAAGGAAGAGCAGAACTGAAATGTGAATCTGTAAAATCTGTCCATATCTAGACAAAAGAGACCATTTTGCTGTGAGAGAGAAGTGAGGAAAAGAGAAGAAAATTTGTGTTCCCCCAGGCTTGGCAACAGTATTCCACCATAGGAGGCTTTGCCAGAAATCCCTGACAAAGAATCAGATCTGCAAACAAGGCAAAACAGGAACTCAGGAGTAGCAATACCACCCAACTATAGTCATCAGAGTCCAGTGGATGCCCATGTCACTAAGGCTGGCAGAATGCACTCTTAACCACTGAACCCCCTTCCCCAGCACCGTTACATAGATTCTGAATACTTCCTCACGCATGTTAACCTGTCAACCTCATCCTTTCACATCGGGTTGCACAGAAAGAAAATGTCAGACCTCTATATGATTTCTGCTTGGGGTATCTACCTTCAGTGGCAGCAGAAGCCACAGTTGGAAGGCAACATACAGGTGTGCCAACAGCTGGAAAGACAGCTGTTTCAAGATTCATTTAGGACCTCGCATTGAAACCACTGTTTACACCACTTCACTTGCCACCACTGAGCCTGTTACAGCAAAAGTAGCTGGAGAGAGAGTTCAGTGGTTAGTAGTACTTACTGTTCTTGCAGGGTACTTGTGCTTGGTTCACAGCACTCACCTTAGGTGACTTGCAACCATCTACACATCCTGTTCTAGGGAATCTTACACCTTCCTTTGGACTCTGAGGGCACCTGCATGCACATGGTGCACAGAAACTCAAGCAGGCACACACATGTACACATAAAGTTTAAGAATATTGAAATATGTGGTGCATGCAAATTTATCATTATGTCAAGTGTCAATCCAAATTTCCACACTTACGGGATATTAGACAAATACGGTTAAAGCTGAGGGTTCCATCAACTGTTAGACTGTCTAGTAAGCCATGCTTATGAATAATTGCTTCTTATCTTGATCAGTTTCTTGAAAACATCTGAAAATGTCTAATGATCATCTTTATAATAATCGCAGAGCAACCAGTCTGTGAACCTCGGTGTTCTGGTTTGCTTTCTGTTGCTGTGGTAGACATTGGCCAATACCAACTTGAGGTGTAGAGGGTTTATTTGGCTTATTCCATTCTCAAGGAAGCCAGGCAGGAATTCTGTTAACTTCTTCTACGTAATGAGGATTCTACCAGTGGAACGTCTTCCCATCCTGGGGTATTTACCGCACTGCATTTCAAGGGAGCATTGTGACTCTTTGCTCCATGAGCAGGTTTCCCTTGTTCTATTGCCTTCTCTTTAATGTTCTGGTGACTAAGTGGATACAGGTTCTGCTCTACTTTTTTTTTCAAATGTGGCATCTATTTCCCACCATATTTAATAATGAGCTGACAGAGATAGTAGTAAGAATTTACATTTGAATAAATGCTCTAGGGCAATGGTTCTCAACCTTCCCAATTCTGGAACCCTTTAATACAGTTTCTTTTTTTTTTTTCCACTAGTATAAATGACTATTTAAGTTTATATATACATATAATGTTATATATACATACATTTATATCATACACATATAATACATGCATATATAATATTACATATATGTATTATAATATTTTTTTTTCATTTTCTTTTTTTTTTTCCATACATTGTTTTGTTTTATTTTTTCCATTCAAGAACATAATTAAAGATAAAAAAAAAAAATTTTTTTTCCTTTCTTCCCCTTCTCCCGGTCCCCTCCCACTACCCCCCACCCCTCCTCCCTCCCCCTTCTTCCTTGAAAGAGGGCATGGTGCCCTGCCCTGTTGGAAGTCCAAGGCCCACCC